>JAWPHD010020560.1:0-31362 GCA_037043455.1 Cyrtodaria siliqua | reverse complement strand
GGTGACGGATCCACCATGAATAGTGTTGAGGTGACGGATCCACCATGAATAGTGTTGAGGTGACGGATCCACCATGAATAGTGTTGAGGTGACGGATCCACCATGAATAGTGTTGAGGTGACGGATCCACCATGAATAGTGTTGAGGTGACGGATCCACCATGAATAGTGTTGAGGTGACGGATCCACCATGAATAGTGTTGAGTTGACGGATCCACCATGAATAGTGTTGAGGTGACGGATCCACCATGAATAGTGTTGAGGTGACGGATCCACCATGAATAGTGTTGAGGTGACGGATCCACCATGAATAGTGTTGAGGTGACGGATCCACCATGAATAGTGTTGAGGTGACGGATCCACCATGAATAGTGTTGAGGTGACGGATCCACCATGAATAGTGTTGAGGTGACGGATCCACCATGAATAGTGTTGAGGTGACGGATCCACCATGAATAGTGTTGAGGTGACGGATCCACCATGAATAGTGTTGAGGTGACGGATCCACCATGAATAGTGTTGAGGTGACGGATCCACCATGAATAGTGTTGAGGTGACGGATCCACCATGAATAGTGTTGAGGTGACGGATCCACCATGAATAGTGTTGAGGTGACGGATCCACCATGAATAGTGTTGAGGTGACGGATCCACCATGAATAGTGTTGAGGTGACGGATCCACCATGAATAGTGTTGAGGTGACGGATCCACCATGAATAGTGTTGAGTTGACGGATCCACCATGAATAGTGTTGAGTTGACGGATCCACCATGAATAGTGTTGAGGTGACGGATCCACCATGAATAGTGTTGAGGTGACGGATCCACCATGAATAGTGTTGAGGTGACGGATCCACCATGAATAGTGTTGAGGTGACGGATCCACCATGAATAGTGTTGAGGTGACGGATCCACCATGAATAGTGTTGAGGTGACGGATCCACCATGAATAGTGTTGAGGTGACGGATCCACCATGAATAGTGTTGAGTTGACGGATCCACCATGAATAGTGTTGAGTTGACGGATCCACCATGAATAGTGTTGAGGTGACGGATCCACCATGAATAGTGTTGAGTTGACGGATCCACCATGAATAGTGTTGAGTTGACGGATCCACCATGAATAGTGTTGAGTTGACGGATCCACCATGAATAGTGTTGAGTTGACGGATCCACCATGAATAGTGTTGAGTTGACGGATCCACCATGAATAGTGTTGAGTTGACGGATCCACCATGAATAGTGTTGAGTTGACGGATCCACCATGAATAGTGTTGAGTTGACGGATCCACCATGAATAGTGTTGAGGTGACGGATCCACCATGAATAGGGTTGAGTTGACGGATCCACCATGAATAGTGTTGAGTTGACGGATCCACCATGAATAGTGTTGAGGTGACGGATCCACCATGAATAGTGTTGAGGTGACGGATCCACCATGAATAGTGTTGAGGTGACGGATCCACCATGAATAGTGTTGAGGTGACGGATCCACCATGAATAGTGTTGAGTTGACGGATCCACCAATTGGGGTCATTGTCTATGCAGCAAAGCGATATATCCGAGAAAACATGTCTTGTAGAGCAGAGATGTTCTGCGTCTGGCGAATTTGCGTGTGTTGATATCAGATATATGTTGGTTAATACTTTGGATTAGAGGTAGTTTTGTGTCACCTACGTACTATTATATACGAGCCGTGTAAGCCAATAGAGTGTCCGCAGTCCTCTAACGCCTCCTGTGCTATATTGTTAATTAAAGAAAATCATATTTGTTTCTTTTCGCTTGAGTGAACTGGTTAAAACTCTCACCGAACGTTTTGTCAATGACCGTTCCAAGGCGGTACCTTTATTGTCAACCAGTTTATGTAAGTGTTGTCGATTTTTTTCTTTACGTACCATTTACTGTCAACAAAAACATTATTCATATCTTACATCAACATTTTAGAAATATAAATTACATCATACATACTTTATATTAATAAAATGTTCAACGATTCATTTGGGCATATCGTGTTGGCCATGAGAAAAAACGATATATATTTATATAATTTGATATTCATTCCGGGATGATGCGATTGGGAGGGTAACCTTTAAACCAATGCTGCCCTCCGCAACGTCACTCCAGGGTGTGACATTACAAAAGCATACGACAGCGCGAAATGTTAAATAGCAGTATATGGGAATTTAAAATGGGGGATTGACATGAGGTTTTCTAGTCTAATGCTATTGTTTTGCCATTATTATCTGATGTGCTATCTGCGTACAATTTTCAACCTCGTTAGCATATATTTTGAATTGTCTCCTTGGGTGTCGCAAATACAAGTCTTCTTTTGGATATATATTTTTCTTACCCATTAATCATACTATCGATTATCGTATTTTAACGGTTTCTCATTCTTCGCTTTTGGATTAACTGGTTGGAAATTATACTGATTCAATTTGATTTTAAGAAGGTTTTGTCTAATCCTATACAAATTTAAAACGAAGTCATTGTGTGAGATTTGGCAGTAAACAATCCAATTAACATAACTTCAATCCTATACCGTGGTGTCTGTTAAGTTCCCCTCCATGGGGACTTTATAAAATATATTTCATTCACTAAACAAAAGGAGCAATACTTTAACTGTTAATGTTATTTTGCGCCTGGAAACGTGTTTATTGTATAGGTTGATAGCTTTTGTTGAAATTCCATTTTCGTTTGAAAAACATTTAAAATATTTAAATGTCAATTTCCTGTACCAAAATCGATTCAAGTACCTAGATCTGTCGTGAGATATCCCGTAATGCTTGCATTTGCACACAGCTATGCAGGTTCTTATATATCATCCATTTGCCTTTAATTCACTAGAGATATCAAGGAGCACCAGATTACAGCGCGATAAATGTAGTATCATTTGCAAGACTGTAAATGGGCAAAAGATCCGTATATTGACAACATATTGAGAAATATGTAAGCGTTGGTAAGCATTCAGTGATTTTAACTTAAGTTTAAATAATAGCCTGTTTTTGAAGGGATTTGATCCTGTACGAATTAATGCGCATATGTATTATAATGTAAAAAAGCGTCAACATGAGTTGGGGAGTAAACGCCGTACCGTACCGTACCATACATTCCGATATATAACGCAAACGGCATGTGTGTAGTACGGAGAATAAATAAAGTAACAATTAATAGTTAAGTAACGAATCTAATAGAGATTATCGGTATATTAACAGTGTATGAAGTATGTATATAACGACAAACGATAATGTTTATTATTTTATTTATATCATATGTTAGAACAATAAGCATGCATACATGAAATATATACATATCAGATTTAATTGGATAATAAATAGAATCCATAACGTATCGTACGTCATTTGTGTAGCAGTTATCACAAATAGTAGACCAACAGTTCATGATTTGTATTTTTTTTCATCACATTCACGTATACAGGTCAGTCTTAAAATTAAAAATGTTGAAACAGATAGCGATGATAGTAATATAAAGTATACAAATAAAAAACGTTGGGATGACAATAAGAAAACTCAATATATGGATGAATTAATTGTTGATTCGGGTAACTTTGAGGAAATTGTCGATAACATCATTACCAAAAATATTAATTTTAATGAAGGTGTTGATACATTTGCTAACACCCTGTACAAATGTTCATATTCTATATTCGGGGTGACATATAATAATACAAATACTAATTTAAAAGTCCATAATCCGTGGTTCACGAAGGATTGTAGTATTGCACGTGCGGAACTGAGACAGGCGATCAAAGCGTATCGTAAAAGTAAGCGGCGTCTTTATCGAAAGATTAAAAATTCGGCTAGATACAAATATACTGTTATCCAAAAAAATGTATTGCACAATCTATCGCGAAGTAATCCAAAAAGGTTTTGGGACGAAATTAGACGATTAAAGGGGAATAAGAAGCAATCTAGTTGTAATTTGAGTGCTGACGATTCTTTAACTCATTTTAAAAACTTATTTTCTGCAGAAGATATGTATAGTCACGGAGATGTTATTAATAGATTGTGGGCTGCAGATCAGATTTTACGTAATGTCGAACAATTAGACAGTTTATTTACTTTAGACGATGTTAATAAGGCTATAGTATCCCTTAAAAGACAACATAGTGCTGGATTTGATTTATTACTTCCGGAAATGTTTAATGATTGGATCAACATAGTATCACCTATGCTATATAAATTATTTAATTACATGTTTGAAAAAGGTATATACCCAGATTCTTGGACAAATGGTATCATTGTACCAGTGCCAAAACGGTGTAATTTAAACGATGCAAATAACTATCGAGGTATAACTTTGACTAGTATATTTTCCAAAATATTTTCTAATTTACTTGATGTACGGTTAAGAAAATGGGCTAATGAAAATAATATTTTATCCGACTCCCAATATGGCTTCATAAATAAGAAAAGCACGATTGATTGTTGTTTTGTTTTACCATGTTTAATAAATAGAATAATTAAACGGGAAAAGAAAAACTATTCTGCTCTTTCATTAACTTCCGTAAAGCCTTTGATCTTGTGTATAGAGATGGAATATGGTTAATATTAATTAATTATGGTGTTTCTACCAAAATGGTGACTATGTTGAGAGCAATGTATGCTAGTGTTAAATCGTGTGTGAAGGTTAATTGGTCATTAAGTAACTTTTTTGATAGCTACATGGGCGTGAAACAAGGTAAATCATTGTCTCCCCTGTTGTTTATTTTATTTAGAAATGATATGAATGAATCATTAAGTAACGGAACATTTGATACTGTTGCTATAGATGAATTACAATTATACTTATTATTGTTTGCTGATGATACCGTTCTGTTTTCTTATTCAGAGGAAGGACTGCAATCTTTACTTGACCAATTATGTATTTATTGTAAAAAATGGGGAATAATAGTTAACACTGATAAAACCGTTGCCATGATTTTTAAAACTGGTACAAGAATTGAAAATGTTGATATATTTTATGACGGTAATAAGATAAATAATGTTAATAAATTTACATATTTAGGAGTCACATTATCCGCTAATGGTTCGTTTTATCAAGCACAAAAAACGTTAGCACAACAAGCAATGAAAGCTCTATTTTCACTAAATTCATTGTTTAATATTGTCCCAATGGTTGCTCCTATATTAAACTATGGTTCCGAAATATGGGGATTTCATAATGCTCCTGATATTGAACGCGGTCATGTTAAATTTCTAAAACAAATATTAGGAGTAAGAAGTCAAACTTATAATAATGCCGTATATGGCGAATTAGGTAGATTGCCTTTTGCTGTCATGAGACGGTTTAGAATAATAAAATATTGGTTTAAATTTATGAAAAATCCTGATAGTTTAATGAGTAAAGTTTTTAATAATGATACAGATGTAAATGGTAACATACTGAATAAAAGTTCGTGGTCATAACAAGTATTGTCTTTGTTAAACAGTCTAGGATTTAATTATCTATGGAATAATACCAATGTAACAAATATCCAAATTGAAAGAGTTATTGAACGAATATTTTATCAGTATCTACACTCATGGTAGTCACAAGTAGATGCATCGCCTATACTTGAAAGTTATAACATGTTTAAATCAGTATATGAAGTTGAAAAATATATATGTTCAGTTAGTAATGTTAATCATAGAAAAGCATTAACACGTCTAAGATGCTCTGCACACAAATTAGCTAAAGAAGACGCTAGATTTCGTAATATAGATCGTTATTTAAGAGTGTCCATTGTAATATGAATGTTGTTGAAAATGAGTTTCATTTTCTAATGATTTGTCCAAAATATAGAAACTTACGTAAAGAATGTTTGCCTAAATATTATTGCTCCTTTCCAACAAAACAAAAATGCATTTCACTTATGAAATCTGAACAATCGGGTTTGTTAAAAAGATAAGCTAAGTATGTGTTTTTAGCAAATGAATTAAGAAATAAAGTTGATTAATACAAAATAATGAATAACACCTGAAAATATATTTTACTATATAAGTTGAGGTTGAACTATTTTATATAAAAACTATTTGTTTGATTTCATTTTGCATTGTATGTCTATAATGTAGTAAACATTTAACTAATAACTATAAATTCGTTTTTTTTTTATGTAGTGTAAAGATTGAATGTATTTATTATGTATTATGCTTCTCCTCTGTATGTTTTTGTAACCCGCCTAGTTCAAGGCAATAAACATGTATATGTCATGCCAATAAACTATTTGAATTTGAAAAAAAAATTGAATTTGAGTACAAAGATGTAATGTAATCTACATTATTAAATAAATATCCGAAATGGGGTCAATAACATGACCAATAAAATAATGACATTAAATAACGACAAAAATCAAATTGGTAATTTAAAGGTGTGACAAACACTTAGGCAGATTGCAAGGGGCATTCACAAATCTCAACACAGCAGAATACATGACTAATACATTACTAATATACAAATCATACAAGAGTATGAGAGTGGACCTCTGCCCAAGTACATAAGTTCCAAGGAGACTTTATATACTGATCTTTTAGGGACACAGATTAAACATATGAACATTGATATAATTGTTTGAAGATATTAGAAATGATAGGTAAGGATGCGATTTTCATGTACATATTGTTATTTCATTAATTTCTAAGCGGCGTATCAAATTACCTCCCATATATTAAACCAACTTATTTCATTATACAAACGTATTGTTTCAGACAAGTTTAATGTTTGACATTGACAATAACTGCCTATTCTGTCAATGTTTAAACATCGCTGAAATGTGTTCAAAAACGATTGTTATTTTAAAACAACAACCTTCCACATTTCGTAATTTTAAAATTATCTCCACCACTCCACTTCAGTTAAAATAAGAACGATTTTGATAACACTGATAACCTATAAAAAATATGTTCCTATCATATTTGTCTAATTTTCAACCTTCCACATTTCGTAATTTTAAAATTATCTCCACCACCCCACTTCAGTTAAAATAAGAACGATTTTGATAACACTGATAACCTATAAAACAAGTTTTGATCTCGCAGAACAGAAACCCGCTAATTATGTTTTAATCAGTATCCGTCATGCATTTTATGTATACCATACACACCTTTTCGAGATATTGTACGTAATACAAACACTTCTTAACAGTTGTATATCCATGTCTATCTCGCACCGAACCATACACATAAACTTCGTATTGCTTTAAAGAAACAAACCTGCCACATAACGACAAAGGCACACTACTTAAGCGTTTATTAAAACTCTATCCAGATATTCAGGTCAAATAAAAATGGATATGTGCAGATTAAACGGATAGGCTAAAGTTCTTAAACTATGCGTAAAATGAATTATGATATGGTTACTCTTAATTTGATCTTACAGTTTCGGGATTTGGCCTGGCTGGTTACATATATGTATTACTGAACTATTTCGAGAATCCATACTCTATAGACAGAATTTCAACCAACCAGGCCAAAACCCCAAACTGCAGCGTCGATTTAAGAGGTACCAATTCCTTTTACGCATATTCAATCGAGGGTATTTTATGTATCCGTGACCAAACCTATATTTTTAATTGGCACATACACATTATGTTATGACCTATAAACCTGAAGAGGATCTGGATACATAATTGCATAGTCTACGTTTGCCGTTATTTGTCCGGTTAGTGCCTTTAGCCTTCATTTCGATAATTTAACAGTGTACAACATATGTTTCTAGTTTAATATGAAAGTGCAAGCTTGAGTTTGTGAAGCACTCATCTTCCTATTAGATAATATTTTCGTCAAGTATGGTACCACCGTTTATAGACAAATTGTTGGTATCCCTATGGGTACGAACTGTGCACCACTTGTCGCAGATTTGTTTTTATTTTGCTATGAAAGGGATTTCATGTTGAGTCTTTCACCAGATAACCAGGCAGATGTTATTGAAGCTTTTAATGACACCTCTCGGTATCTGGATGACATACTGAACATTGGCAACCCTTTCTTTCCAACTATGGTTCATAATATTTATCCTAAAGAACTTCGGCTTAATAAAGAATATATATCTGATAATAACGCTTCTTTCCTTGATTTAGATCTCTCGATTGAAAATGGTAAAATAATTAGCAAAATCTATGACAAGAGAGATGATTTTAATTTTGACATTGTTAATTATCCCCACTTGGATGGGGATGTTCCCCGAGCAACTTCTTATGGGGTGTATCAGTCTCAACTTATTCGTTTTTCTAGAGCTTGTACTCGAGTTGAGGACTTTAATATTCGTAATCTTTGTATAACTAAAAAGTTACTCAATCAGGGTTACCGTTACCATAAACTTCGTAAAACCTTTGCACTTTTTTATTATCGTAACCCTGATCTTCTTTCCAAATATAAATGTAATTTAAGGACTCTTCTGCGACAAGGATTATCACAACCTGACTTCTATGGTGATGTGATTTATAAACTTCGTAATATTCTTGGTCTTGATCACTTTCATACTATCTTTGTTAAACTTGTTAAAAAGTTTATCAAAAGAGGTTATGACCCTATCATTTTGCAACGTACTGCATGCTTGGTGGTGGACCCTTTTACAGTTCGCCACTATGCTTTCCTCTTTAATTGTACGATGACCGGACAGGCTGTGGACCTTGTGATGACGCCTACCTAAAGCCCATTGGGACGGTGGCGTTTGATGTTTGTTCATGATCTTTCTTGTCATGCCCTTAATGGTTTATTCTCTTACTTCTCTGGCTTCTGCAAAGTCATTGAGTACCTTCATTGTGGCTTTCTAGGCTATTGTTTTTTTGTATTATATTTAAACGAGCATATTTGTGTTTTACTTATATTGCCTATTGATGCTGCCTTGTTGGTTAGAGATTAGATCATGGCGGGGATTTCTTTATTTACACTGTCCTGTTTTAATGGGATGACAGTAGGGTAAGTGTGAGGTTTGGTGCACCCTAGAACCGGTTTAAACCCCCAGTGGCCTACTTTACCACTGACCGTTCCAAGGCGGTAGCCCTATTGTCAACCCTTTTGTGTTTGTGATGTCGTTTGCATTTTTTATTACTTTTGTTTTTTCGTTTGTCTGTTTGCGTGTTTGTTTTTGTGTTTTGTGGTTGACTGTCGTCCTTGAATGCTGCTTTCCCTGTCCGATATTTTTATCCTTTTTTGAATAACAATGATTTTAACTAATTCTCCAACATATTGTTATATTTACATCGATAAATTGATTTCTCGCTGTTTAGTGCGAGAGAGTTTAGTATACTCAAAGCGTTCACATGGCATCATCAACATAATTTGAACAATCAATGTTCATTAACATGACAAATACCCACATCTTCTTAGACGTCTTTCGGTATTTATCCCTGATGCTCAACTTATTTCAGACTTTTACAAAACAGGTAAATATATTGATCGTTTATTCTATGTGTCTACCTTGGGTGCGCTCTTATTTTAAAACAACAAATTGAATATATTTTAACTTATATTACGGTAAAGTATTTTAAGTTTTCATATGGAGGCTGGACTAACATCTGATGAAAACCCTTACTTTACCTAGGGATTATCTCAGCATCTCGAAAATTTGTCAGTGAAGCCTGAATGTTATGAGAGAATTTCCTAACTCGTACATGTTTGTTTGCCTATTGATCTCAGGGACAAATTATTTCAACATGCTGTTTATTACACATTCGTGATTCTACACAATGAATCTTTAACAATCAGCAGAAAGGTGTACTGTGTGTTATACTTTTCAATGTGCTAAGCATCAACTCTTTACATTCCACCTATCAATTAATATATATTTAACATTGGTCGTGGGATGTCGTAGGATGTCTGGCAAGTTGAATAATTTTCACATATACTATTTTAAATATGCACCACTGACACTATTCTCTTAAATCTTGCAACTATACGTTTAGCAGGGAGAGACATATAGAAATATCAATATGACAAATATAAATCGTTGTAAACACGGATTCAAATGTTGTAATTATAATCAAAGTATAATAGGTCATGACAATCGCTTTAGCATGACAATCGCTCAAGCATGGCAATTGCTTTAACATGGCAACCGCTTTAGCATGACAATTGCTTTAACCGGACAGTCACTTTAGAACGACGGAAGGTATGTTGTGTGTTACACTTGTTTACATTCCACATACTGATATTCCGATCAATTATTATTATTGGTCGTGGTATATCTGACAAATTGAATAATAATGGCATATACAATTTTCCATATGCACCACCCACACTATTCTCTTAAATGTTGCAAATATACGTTTAACAAGGTGGAAAATGTAGAAATATCAATATGACCAATATCAATCGATGAATACAAAGATGACCTCAAATTCTCATTTTTGGATTCTAATCAAAGTAAAACAGGTCATGACAATCGCTTTAGCATGGCAATCACGTTAGCATGACAATAGCTTTAGCAAGACAGTCACCTTATAATGAGGGAATAAAGCCACCTAACAACTTGAGTCATAGTAAGCCTTACTGAGGATGAAAAAATAAAGAAAAAAACAAGTAAGTAAGCAAGACAATAGTTTATTACTAACATATACAATGTGACTAAGAACACTATAAACAAATTAATTACTGGCATATGCAAACCACATTACAAACAAATAGTGCATACATATTGTAGATGTATAATAAGCAACATCTTGTAAATCTTCCATTTACATTATGTTTTTCTTCCATGATCATTTTAGAAAAGATTTATCAATGTAACATGCCATTACATTGTATATAGAGATGTTCTAAGTGATGATCGTAGTAAAATCCTTTACGAGATGATAGACGTGTGGTTCTTTTCACGAACATCGTGGAAAAAAACAACGTCTACCATCGAGTGAAGGATGTCCCTATCATCTAACCCAGTGGTTAAATAATCTATGTATTACATTTTTAAATCAGTTTATGAATGATTTTAACCGACATTATTCGCTTTATTGAACGTTATCTGTGGATGACGTCGACGTCAAGGTCGCAGTTAGTTGTTTTTGTGTTCGGAGTTACTAATATTTACGATTATGCAGAGAAACAAAGGAATCATAACAAAATACTTTTCATCCAATTGGGTTTTAGTAATGCGTTTGCGTCACATTCGGATTTGAAGCATGTGGCAACTGACCATAAGTCAAATTTAAGCCTTTCTTTCAGAATCATTCTTATCGAGTCTTTCAGAATCATTCTTAACGAGTGATAGCTTTTACTTTAAATATCCTACTAATATATTGCAATTTTTTATAAAAATGTTCTTTGTCGCCAAAATTGTTGTTTTTCAGAACAGTTTTTTTGCTTATAAGTGTTAGGATCATGCATCATGAACCACTCTCACCCCCCACCCCCCACCCCCCACCCCCACCCTATTTTAGGATATGATTTTCTGAAAGAATATACAGTAAGTTTCAAAATGAGACATGTTTACCATCTGAGCGTTGGGGCTTTAGTGAATTTTGAGGAAAAACACTGCGTTTTCAGACGAAAATCAACGAAATCTGGATTTATTTTTAATGATCTTTCATAAAATCATACCCTACCAAATTCCCCCTGAACATAATAGAACTCCTGAAAAGGCAGGTAAATAATACTGTAATTCTACTTAACAATGGTAACAAAGTACTGATCATACACAAAAGTACTCTAAAGAATTAACCTTTGGGATACAGACAATGGAGTTTCTTTTGTCGGAATACGATGTGTGTGAAAAGTGCATACACACGTGTCCCCTGTTGTTCTATCAAGGGCCAAAGTTAACGTGTGTCCACGACCACACTTAACATGTCGATTTACATGCATAGTACCCTTTCAAAGATTTACGCTACACTGTTTTGCAGATGACATGTTGAGCGACTTATAATTTAATAACGCCATCAGTACAAAACATTCGGCCCCAAACAGTTTAGAAAAGCAAAATATTATCCTTATTCAGCTGCAGAAGGCAGCTGACTCTTCTATGAGTTTAGAATATGTCTATGTTTAACAGACTGTGAATCATGTAGCCGAGAATAAGCATGCATTACAACTTTAATTCCTATGAAACCCGTCTAAAATCTTCAATGGTATTAACACATATTGTTCAATGTTCAAAGCTTGCCGTTTTATTGCCTCAAAATACGTTTTCGTAGAGCAGTCTACTAAAGTGTAGAATGCGGCAATATTTCCGGGATCTTCACGCCTCGGATTTTTTACGGAGCATAATGAAAACGTAAGGGAAACTGAATGGAACCTCAAGTATTGGAATGGAATAAGTGCACATCTGTATTTTAATGCAATAATACCTTTTTATGGAATAATACCCATTTATAATGCGGTATTCTCGTAAATACCGCCATGTTATACACTAGCCGATGGGTTTATTCGCTGCCTACATGGTTTTCATAATTGCACATGTAATGGTAAGGTAGCAATGAACAGTTACTTTGAGTTTTCACTTTAATAACGCAATCTTATAATCACTCATGGTAGCAGTGAGACGTTTATCTCTGTTGTAATGCACACGTTAACGCATACGCATCCCTTACATGTGAACACCTGTATTTCTGTGCTGATGTGCTGATGTGTACTTCTAGCACGTCGTGCTCCAAAGTTAAATTGTAATCAGTATGAAAGGCAAATCAACGTACATGTATTTAAACAGAGAGAAGCGAAGTCGCCCACCTTGTATTACAAATGTTTTTGTAGGAACAACTGATGGTAAAACTCGGGAAGAATGTGACTGGTAAGAAACAAAACGGTCGTGGCGTGTTTACGTCAACATTATTTTTTTTCAATATTGTTTTAAACCCTTGACTTGATATGTTATTATGTTAAACTTCGTTTCCAGTCTCTAACCAGATATATGCTATTTCCTCTCTATTTTACGCTTGCGTAAAACTTTGCTTGTAATATTGTAATATAAAAAAACACATTCATCAAGTGCATAATAAAATATATTTTGCATTGTCTTTGCGCAAGATTGATTAATCCTAATTCTACAATAATACAATAATACCATTAGCGTTGATCATTTCGATAAATGTGAGGTTTTGGAATGAATGGAATATTGACTAATACATATTAGTTTTTTAAATTATTTGTTAATTATTAGCCTGACATTTAAGAAAGGCTACTTCAAGACAAATACGAGAACCAAAACTTTTAAGAAAGGCTCTCCCAAGTCAATTACCAAAGAAAGTTAGATATCACCTGTTGTTTTTCTTTTTATGTAAGTCAAAATGATATATAGAAATATGATATCGTCTATTTATAACAACGTCATATGAGTCTGCACAAATACGACAAAACCCCACTATTGGACAAATAGAAAGCTAGTATGTTTTATTTATTTAAAGATGGTATATACACTTCAAGTTACATGCACAACTATAATAATGATTTATTGTCTGTAATGTACCAACATGTAAACTGTAAATATCAGATTTTATATATAATAACTATATACTAATTCTAAAACGAGAGAACACAAATCAGAAAAGTAGTTCTATAAAAGTAACAGCACCAAACGCAATGGCACTGTATATCTGCACTGTACAACAAACAAAGCGCAAATTAACTATACAAATGAATGACAAGGACAATACACAACACAAAGAATGGTGAAGACAGGGTTACCGACTTGGAACAGTCAGTAAGCAATTTGACCAAATAGTTAGCTTAAATCGAAGTGTGAACAGCCTCGCTATTATAATGTATTATCAAGTCAATTCAAATACAGAATAATCAATAACAACAGTTTAAACATCAAGCTATTCACATGTTACAATTAAATACTTATCAAACAAGTATGACTAAATACACTCAGTCCCTACATTCGTCTCATTTCATGGTCAAACAGCATATCAGACACACATAAAGACTCACACTTTCTCAACAAAAGGTGCATCATCAATTAAAGGCCTTCAATAGTTATTATAAATTTAAGGCATCGTCATAAAATAGTAAAGATCTTTATTTAAATCCTGTTTACTTTGTCATAAATGAACGATCCTCCATTGCTATTATAAATGTAATGCCAGCAATCGTTATAGTAAAGTAAGAGGCAGGTCATTGTAATTATAATTGGATCGATTTTCATTGGTATAATTTAAAAGCCTTCCATTCTCATTATAACAGTAACGCTTTTCCTTGTTATCATAATTTAAAGGCCTTGCATTCTCAGATAACTGATACGCTTTTCTTTGTCACCATAACTTAATGGCTTTCCAATCTCCTGATAACTTATACGCTTTTCCTTGTTATCATAATTCAAAGATTTTCCATTCTCATGATAACTGTAACGCTTTTCCTTGTTAACATAATTTAAAGGCCTTCCATTTTCAATATAACTGTAATGCGTTTCCTTGTTATCATAATGTAAACGACTTCCATTCTCATGATAACTGTAACGCTTTTCCTTGTTAACATAATTTAAAGACTTTCCATTTTCAATACAACTGTAATGCTTTGCCTTGTTATCCTAATGGAAAGGCCTTCCATTCTCATTATAACTGTAACGCTTTTCCTTGTTATCATAATTTAAAGGCTTACCATTCTCAATATAACTGTAACGCTTTTCCTTGTTATCATAATTTAAAGACTTTCCATTCTCGTGATAACTGTAACGCTTTTCTTTGTTAACATAATTTAAAGACCTTCCATTCTCAATATAATTGTAATGCTTTTCCTTGTTATCATAATGTGAACGTCTTCCATTTTCATTATAACTAAAACGTTTTTCCTTGTTATCATAATGTAAACGCCTTCCATTCTCAGTATAACTGTAAAGATTTTCCTTGTTATCATAATGTAAAAGCCTTCTATTCTTATAATGACTGAAACGATTTTCCTTATAATCATAATGTAAAACGCCTTCCATTCTCATTATAACTGTAACGATTTTATAAATTAAAGGCGTTCCATTGTTATTGGTAACCTACACCCTGCCATCGTTATCATCAATTAAAAACTTAAACATTGTTATTAATACAATAAACTAATTGTATTGTTATTTTAAGCTAAACAACCTACTTTGCTCTTGCTTTCTTAGATTTCCTTTGTCTTTTCCTGTCTTTTTACTGCCTTCATTCACTTAATGACATCAATGTAGTCATAAACAACTATATTACACTAATTACAAATCTAACACGATTCCAGTGTTGTAATAGGCCTAAACTTAATAATTTCAAACATTGCATGATACGTAAATTTAATAATTCCATGACATTATAAATTAGACTCTTTTCATTATAAATATAAAACAAACTTTAATATTGGTGAAACAACTGTATCCAAAGAACATCAATTACCGAAGTTACTTTTAATCACAAAATAAAGGTGTTTTAATGTTCTTACTACCAAAAAGGTGTCCTAATATGAAGAACACTTTAACCACAATGTTAAAAATGACCCTACGTATATATTCCTGATTCACATTCTCCTGAACATCAGCTTTGTGGATTTCAACGTTTCAATTCCTCTCCATTCGAAATTAATCATTCCTTCCCGGCCTTTTTTATATGATGATTGCTGACCTGGAGTGACATATTCTCCGTTTGGGTTCAAGGATCCGCAACTTCTGTACCACCAGGCCCCATGATGTCTCTGTGCACAGCGATTGTCTACAGTGTCCTTTGCACTGAAGTTCATGCCATTGTAATACAGCAAATTATCTATATATAAATAAATGTTAGGTACGAGTTAAATATTAGAGATGCATATGATAGCCACACTCATATACGTGTTTATGCATACGCTTATGGTATTTTGTTTTATCGTTGTTATGGGTTATCTAAAAGAAGGAACACTATATAATGGAGATTGAGCATTAAACATGTAAAACAGTGAACTATATCAATGTTACCATTTGCATATACAAATAGAATGGTTTGTTTTATCATTGTTATTGATTTGCAGAAAAAAACGACAGATGGATTTTTGTATAAAACTTATCGATATTACCGCGCAGCATAAATAAAAGGTGGCATTTGAATAGTGTACAACTACTATGCAGGATATAAAATATGCGAGCATATACACAAAGTTTCATGAATTTAAACCTGAGACAGTCATCCTAATCATGTTGTTGTAACATTTGATAACTGTAATACTTAGAATACGCATTGTTATTGTTATAACCTTTGTGTTAGTGACATTATTTTGCCTTATTGTACACGTTTGTAATATGGCTTAGTATACGTAATGGTATACAGCCTTAAAATAACTATTGAGTATAGTGACCAATGCCATGGCAATGTCCATGAAACAAATAAGATAATCACCTATAAAGTGTTTTTCATTCGTGTTTTCACATACGTCTACAAACTTGTCTTCACATGCTTTTATTAAATATTGCCATTATTATACACAGAAAAAATGTTGTCACACGTATGTGTTACTTTCTTATTATTTACATGTTTCTTTCATATATATAAATCATGTTAATTACCACATATGTAAACGAAAAATACATGTCAAATGTATACCACATATATTGTTCATGTTAAAATGATACACATATGACACACATTGAAAGAATTTCATATGCAACTATTATGCATAAAATACTTAAAGTATTTATTTAAAAAAATCAGGATATTGTAGAAAATTGTTTAACAACCTGTTTAAGTTGTAATATTATTTACTAAAACTTATATTCATATGAATTACATGTGTTACTTGCATATGAAATACATATGTGGAATACATATGTATCACAGATGTAAGCATACGAATTTCATGCCTAGATATTTTCCCAAAACAAAGAAGTGTACTTACAATTGCTTGTGCTGTCATTCACTTGCAACAGAACGCCGATATGTAACGTATAGTTTGCTCCGGCAGATATGTTAAAGTCACTAAATTGTTCCATCGCGACTGTTCCATTACTGTCAATAAACTGGAGGAATATTTCGCTTTTTTTCTGGTCCGTCATTTCATAAATGTACTTCAATCCTAATGAAAGAAAACATAAATGACATGCTTAATACACGTGCGATATTTTGTGATGTTCACGAACTTGACAACACTTGCTTTAAACGTGTTTACGTTTCCTAGCAGCGGCTTACGCGGTATTCTACTTGAAAGTCTGACAGACTGGGCTCGATGATCTCAAAGGACCAATAATAAGTAATAACACTACTAATTTGTAGTCGGGATGTCATTTTACAGAAGCCGCACAGCACTAAACTAACGATAATGGGTTGCTACCTGTACGTTCTATTCACTTGTTTACTTTCTATACTCTAAGACTTTAATGCATTATGAGATATTTGATCGACTCCAGAAATAGCGTTGGTATATTTTGTTTTTATACCATTAAACTGCGGAAGCTCAAGTGCAGCATGAAATTCGGCTATTTAACAAACGTGTAATATATCTCAATATGTTTCAATCTTTGATGTTTTTCGGCTTCTTTCAAAATGCATACAATCGAATGCTGCTCACTTTACTTGTCTACTATCATATAGAAAATGAATAATAAGTCGTCATATCATACATATCAGGTTATATAATTTAATGGCTGATAGTGTAGGGATACTTTGCAAACCAAAGGCATACTCGACATTTATTTTAACATCGCTATTTACCACATGGCTTATCATGAGAGGTGTTGCATTTTGTAATTACCTCCCACGAACAGACTCAATAAAACCGAGTCTGCTACTTTTCTCTCTTGTTTGTGTTTGTAACTTCCAAGGGATAACCTTTTCAGTTAGTATTATAATTAAACGAGATATTATGCACTGGTGTTTTACGTATACAAAATCTCTAAAGCAACACATTCCCTTCTACAAGTACATGCCTCTTTGTTGGGCATGTTGTAATTGTAACCCAGATCTCAGTAATAACTGTTGTTTATTCGGTCGAGACGTGTACATCGAGGTCGAAAAGTGTACATCGAAGTGTTTAAACTTGTTTCGTTTCGAACGCATGCACGCATGCACGCACGCACACACGCATACACACACACTCGTACACACACACACACACACACACACACACACACACACACACACACACACACACACACACACGATATGCGCTATATCCACAGAACCATCGAATAAACTGATGAAGTCTTTGCAAAATTGTATTGTCGTAAACCTGATCTTCTTTCCAAATATAAAAGTAATTTAAGAACTCTTCTGCGACAAGAACTATCACAACCTGACTACTATGGTGACTTGATCCATGGTCATGATCATCTTCATACTATCTTTGATAAACTTGTTAAAAGGTTTATCAAAATAGGTTATAAAGCTATCTTTTAGCAAGGAACTGCATGCTTGATGGTTGACCCATTTACAGTTCGCCACTATGTTTTCCTCTTTAATTGTGCGATGACCGGACAGGCTGTGGACCCTACGATGACGTCTGATGTTTGTCTGCAATATTGTCTTGTCGTGCCCTCAAGGGTTTTTTCTCTTGTTGCTCCGGCTTCTGCCAAGTCTTTGAGTACCTTCTCTGTGGCTTTCTAGGCTATTGCTATTTGCATTTATGTATACACGAGCTTCTTTATGTTTTACTTATATTGCCTATAAATGCTGCCTTGTTGGTTAGAGAATAGTTCATGGAGGAGATTTCTTTATTTACACTGTCCCGTTTTATTGGTATGACAGTAGGGTAAGTGTGAAGTTTGGTGCAACATAGAACCTGGTTTAAACCCCCATCGGCCTTTTTTGACACTGACCGTTCCAAGGCGGTAGCCCTATTGTCAACCATTTTGTGTGTGTGTTATGTATTATTTGAACTTTTATTCATCTTTAAAATAGTTCTTTGTGTCTGTGTGTGTTTGTGGTTGACTGTCGTCCTTGAATGCTTCTTTTTCTGTTCGATTATTATATCTATATTAGGTAAAAAATGCTTAATTCTTGAATAAGAAATATTAGTGAGATATCATCGTTATAACTATAGATGGAACACTTGCATAACCTAATGTTGTTTGCAAGCTATTGTAATGTTCGTTTACGTACCAATCTAACATTAAACTATTGTAATGTTCGTTTACGTACCAATCCAAAATTCTCCACCTAGGTCACCAAATCCATTTTCGTATTCAACAAAACTTTTGTAGAAATCCACAGATCCATCGTAGCGGTATTGGAAGACCTGCAAGAGTAAACAGGAGATTTATATCATAATACAACAAGTGCATATATGTTCATTAATTGCATTCAGGAGGCAAGCGCGCTTCCTACTTTATCACCCTAAATATTAAAATAGTTCTTTAATATCCGTCATTACGTGGTCCGAGTATTAATTTTCATACCTCATCCAACCCCTTCTCCAAAAAGCAAACACGGGGTTTGCTGGGGTATGAAATAAAAATCTAAAAGGTTTCCATATTGTATAATTAAAACATATAAAACGTAATGTTAAACAGGTTATCGCATTTTTTCCAGTAACACATGTTTTTAAACATATTTTATTGTCGAAATATCCGTTACAGCTGCTAAAATAAGCTTTCTCATCTCTAAATAGAATTAAAGCAGGACCATATAATGACAGTTATATATATCCGTTTGAAAGAAAACAACACACTAATACACTTTTCTTTAGACAAGAATGTATTATTTGACCGAATGTCATAGCTTTATGTCACAAAGGTATATGAAACATTGATATAACGTGAACAGGGCATTGATCATTATTTGTATGTAGTTATATTCATCCGAGGAATGCTGCATCCATATACATGCATTCGACACTGCACCCGTTTACTGGGTGTAAGAATACACGTTGACTTTTGTTTAATTTAGGACATGAATTGCACTAAACTGTAGATATTATGAACACGTTGTGTTACGCTGTTAGTTTAAGTGTGTTCAAATAGGCTAAACTCAGCTCTGCTCTTTCAAGAATTCAAACCTGTTGAGGTTATACCAATATTTTGCATGTGTCCGTTATTGTTTCATAAAAAGAGACGTAAGTATAGCTGATGTATATGGGCAAAGGTTGCAAGTGGTAAAAATATTATTCTTACTTACAGACAGAAGGATATATTTTCCCACGAGACAAAAACGTGTTTGAGATACAAAGATCCATTATTTAAACTATATTTCATCGGACATATTTCATTCCTTTGCCATATCCCTTTCCTTGCAAATACAACAGCAAATCACGTCATTCCATGTTTAATGAAACTATTGTAATCAATCGTCCAAATAAAAACAATAATACTAAAGGATATTTTATACAATTGTTTATGCGAATCTTGTCTAAGAGCGACTATAAACACAAATAATGTACTTTTTTAAACTTTTATATAATATGTTTTACTCGATTTCATTATTATGAAAATAATTTACTGCAAAAGTAAGACAGTTATTTGTAGATACATTAAAATCAAGTATGGTGTCAGTATTTTGATACAGACCAAGGAGAGATTTATTTATTTTAGCTGCTACAGCTTTTTCATACTGTCTAACTGAAAGGTAAGAATTAGCTTAAAGCATTAAATACTACTGACTTGATGTCTGTATTCTATTTTTACACAATTTGGAATCCATTTAAATACACCGGGCTATTCAGAACTTTACAGTTAAAGAAAAACACTGTGCGTTTTTGCTCCAAAACCCATACATGTTTAGAAAATTTAGGGTTATAAATGCTTTTTGTTTCAAAAACAAATAAATTGAAATATGTTTTTATTTCATTATCTTCAGGTACACGATATTTACTAACAGAACAGAATTTTGAAAACAAAGTTTGTCACAGGAAATACTAATTTACTTCGAATTGTCTTTTTTTCCAAACAAAATCTACATGTTTCCGAAGACCTGCGAGCCAATAAAGGTAATATTCCCCTTTATTTCCGCATATATCATGCATTTGTCTTCATATACACACATATATATATAGAATGGAATCGTATGAATTGCTATAGAACTTGAATACAAGTAATGTAATTAGATTTGATTTTTGTTACTTAAATCTTTGTGTGTTGTTTTTCAAATTTAAGATGTACTGAATTTATAGGACATTTGCCAAAAATGGAATATGGGTAGTATACTTATTTTAAGATATCCGAGAAAACACGTTGGTGATCTCTTATTTTTAAAGCTGAATTATGCTTAGGATATAACGTTCTAGCTATGTAACACATTTTCAAAAAGTTGTTCATAAGAAAACTCACGCAGACGCTCTTGGAAATGAATCGGTTATTAACCCTTTACCCGCTATATATATATAATGGACAGTTCTTTTTTTTAAATTAAGGCCATTTCATTTATGTGACAAAGTGGTGTTTAACTCGCAGGCTGATCTGTGTTTACGATGGACGCAAAGGCTATTATAGTCGTGCTTAGCGGGTTAAGGGTTAATTAAGAAACGTCGGGATCAGTCACATCCATCACAAATACGCAACATGTACATGAATAATGTTTCCTTCAACAAGGGATGTGTACAATGTGCCGACCCCATGTCTTACACGTTTACCTTTATTCATTTGATACTATTCATTTCTGAACAAACCTAGCTACATCTGTGTGTTTGTAGTTTTTTCTTTCATTGTTTTCTATGCCTCAAGCATAAAATGATTAACAAGTAAACACCTACAAATTGTTCGTAATGACAAAAAATAAAATATTAGGTATGGTATTCTGGTTGTTTGTAAATGTATGTACGCATGGTTCAAATCCGCAAAGCGGAATTTCAGCATGTATTCATTTCTTGTTACACAGTGTACTTTGATTAAAACGAAACAGTACTATGTCGTCTTTTCTCCAAGTGTCTGCAATATGTTTGTGTTGTTGTTGTTGTTGTTTACAGAACATCTTGAGATTTCTCTGGAATATTACTTGAACAAAGTGTGCAGTATATACATTATATAGAGGAAATCCCTTAATTAATCGTAACACCCTTATAATCTACCGCTGCGTTTGCACTGACCGCGAGTATAATATATAGATGTGCATATATGCACAGAATTGTAAGGAAACAACATATAACTACTTATAAAACGGGAAATAACTCATGCTTTAAAATGTTACAGGCTAACTTACAGTCCAACCGCCCCCATCTGTGACCATGTCGCAGTAGACCTCAAGTGGTGTATTACTCTGAAGATATACTTTGTAGATTCCACTGCTGCTTCCAACTCCGAGATGTAGGACATCATAACAGTCACGAACTATACAAATATACATATTCTAACTAGATGCACAGGAAACGCTGTGTATCATTTGTACACATTTTGGCTTTCATTGTTGGCCATTTGAAAATATGACAAAGACGAACGACACAATATACATGAAGGCCAACTCACGAAACATGGGGAAGGAATTAATTTTAGTAGCTCTGAATAATTGGTTTCACATGTGATAGTTTACACTTTCCTCATTTGTGTTTGTTTAAGTAACGGCGATGACAGGTTATCATAAAAACACAAATCTGAAAATGTATCACCCACAAAATCATTGCTGTACAGTTTTATTGAACTGTTTCAGAGGAGTTTGCATACACTTCCTTTCATAACTATTTGCAAAAAAGCGGCCATTATGAAAATATAACCAACTCCAAAAACAAACACTTGGTAGTTAGTACCTACTCATCAATTCTAAAATGAAGTGTCAATGATGCAGTTCTTGTGAAGACGAGTTTGGTGTTTTATTTTACTAAAGGTGATCATCTTGAATGTCAGATCGATCTATGTTTTCTTCAATATGATTGACGAACTCCGCAGTCTACTTTTAATTATTAATAGTAGATTCTCTCTAATGCTTGTGCGTTATCTCGTGACTTTAAATTTCTAATATATTGAAAATATATATATTATGTCAGTGTCAAGTTTATTAGGCTAGGCCTAGAAAATGCATCATAGCGAGGCTCTGCAGATTCGTACCGGTACTTATAAACTCGATAGTAAGAGGCACTTATACAATATTCGTTGTATCATGTAGATTATCCACATTTTATGTATTTGTTACCAGTTTTATTTATTTAATTGATTTATATATTCAATAGAATGTTAAGCTGGTAGAGTACGCCATATTGTTTTATGTTCTTCATGCCGTTTTATGGCGTTAGATAACGTTACATACAATATACACCGAGGAATCGCACATTTATTTTGCTGTGCCTAATAAATCAAAAGTTATTAGGTCACCCCTTAAACAGGCACAACATTGCATATTATCGGCATGCCCAATGCTTTTACATCAGTTTTAGATCGGACTATACCAATTACCAACCAATCAGCGGGCAGGGAAAAAGTTCCAGGGCAAATTCGGAGCTATTACACAGAATCTCTTAATTTTGATTGTTTGACAAGGTAGACAAACAAAAACATCTTGCTGAAAAATTAAAATTCAACTTTTGAAGAGTACTTACGAAGGTTAAATCATACATTTGTGCAATGTATTCATAAGTTGTGGGATAATAGAAACAAGAAGTATATTTTACATTTTCCTCGCTACCTACATCCGACCCAAACAGCATTTTCAAAAATACTCAACGTATGGTTTGTGTACGATTTTATTTATAAAACTAAGATAGGTCTTTCAAAATAGGTTAGCAACAATAGAGCTTCTTATATTAGGGAACTCAGTACAGAGCTTAGAGCTATAATGTACGTCTATGAATTGGTGTAGTATGACCTAAAACGTGTTATTTTACGTGTTCTATCTCCATCTTACTGTCGAATAGGTTTGTTTATCGCATTAACGCCATGGTGTTACATGATATATCTCCTCTACTCTCACAATTAATAACTGGTTCTTTTACATGTCTTATATCATTTGCCTTAAAATCGAATGCTTTACTCTTACAAATAATTACTGGTTCTGTTACATTTCTCCCTTGCCATAATATCGTATGCTCTACTCTTGCAATTACTAATGGTTTTTGCTACATGCCTTATCACCCTTGCCTTAATATCGAATGCTCTACTCTTATAATTAATAACTGACTGGTTCTGTTACATGTCTTATCTTCCTTGCCTTAATATCGCATGCTCTACTCTTACAATTAAAACTGGTTCTGTTACATGCCTTCACATCGAATGCATAAAGGTGTGGTTCTGATACCAGTTCATTTGATGTGAAATTAGTTCAAACACGAATTTATAATGGTTATTCATTAAAGTAACTGTTTTTTAGCTTAAAACAAAATGTGACTGACTTAATATAAATACATTCAGTTTAATGTGATAGGTAAAAACTAAAATGGCCAAATCTGAAACGGTTGCACGAAAGAAACACTGATGTCTAATTTTGTTGAACTATTAATAACAGTTACATTAACCGGAGTGCATCAGAACTGATATGTTCAAGAAGTGTTCAAATGCATTATGTCTGTATTAAATTGGCAACAAATGAGTCATTAACTACCAAAATAATCAACATTTAATAATTATATACAATAAAAGCCTCGAAGAAGGTATGTCCTAACTATGATTACGCGACTGGGTTGTCTAGTTGAAACTGTTTGGCGACACGTTGATCCACGTGCCAGATATTTATAATGTCAGGATTCCTCTAAGATCTGATGTGACTTGTTGTAATTTAGAAATATTAATTATTAGAGTTGTTATAGAAAAAACTGTAAATATTGTACCCGTACCTTTGAACCATTTCACATTTTATTTTGGTTATTTCATTGCTTTTTTTATTTCAAACAAATGCATCCCCTGGTGTATAAATGTTACACGTGACCGTGAATTATTGGGAAATCGTCTTTAGTTTTATAAATGCAAATGTGATAGATTTAAAATGATTGTGTTCAGACCATCATAAAACATGTTTCATATTATTATACTTGTTAAAGATAATAAAAAGGAGACTTATGCCGATTGGAAAATTTAAATCCCAATTGGACACAACCCTTTCAGAAAAAATCCAAACTCGACAGTTGATATTGGAATTTCGAATCTTTCAAAATAGAAATATTACTAGTAGAAAGTAGATGCACACATTCGGTCTAATTGGTGTATTTTGACATATATATCGGCATTTGGGTGAAATTCATATATAGCGGTTTAGAAGTATAACTTATTTACCGGCCACCGTGTGGTTTCCGGGATAGATTACAACCACGGCAATCTCACAAACACACTGTCACATGCAGAGGGGTCCCCCTCCTCATATTCATTTTGTCATTATTTATCATGCTCATTCAAGGTCTTTATCATGACACCGTGTATGCAAACGTGAAAACGGGGCTGCATCGTAAATGGAGTGTCTACTATAGAATTTTCAGCAACTCTGCAGTTCTGCAGGTAAGAAGGTCCTAGGCCCATTCTCCATAATTTATCTTGATGTAAATGTAGGATGAGCCTGGCAGGTTCATTTCTGTTAGAGCCATATAAACTTTCATGTGTTGGTAAGCCTTAAAACCCAATTTAATTCAAATATTTAATAGCATTTGGATGATATAATATATCGGTATTTGGATGATAGAATATATCTGGATGTAAATGATATAATATATCGGTATTTGGATGATATAAATTATCGGTATTTGGATGATATAGTATATTGGTATTTGGATGATATTGTATATCGGTATTTGAAAGATATAATATATCGGTATTGGATAATATACTATATCGGTATTTGGATGATAAAATATATCGGTATTTGGATGATATAATATATCGGCATTTGGAAGATATAGTACATCGGCATTTGGATGATATAATATATCGGTATTTGGATGATATAATATCGATATTTGGATGATAGAATATATCGGTATTTAGATGATATATTATATCAGTATGTGGATGATATAGTGTATCGGTATTTGGATGATATAATATATCAGTATTTGAATAATATAGAATATTGGTATTTGGATAATATTGTATATTGGTATTTGGATGATATAATATCGGTATTTGGATGATATACTATATCGGTATTGAGATGATATAGTATATCGGTATTTGGATGATATAATGTATTGGTATTTGGATGATATACTATATCGGTATTTGGATGAAAGAGTATATCGCTATTTATTTATGATATCGTATTGAATGGTATACTATATCGGTATTTGGATGGGATAATATATCGGTATTTGGACGATAAAATATATCGGCATTTGAATGATGTAATGTATCGGTATTTGGATGATATACTATTTAGTATTTGGATGATATAATATATTCGTAACGGATGATGTAGTATATCGTAATTTGAATGATACATTATATCGGTATTTGGATGATATGGTGAATCGGTATTTGGATGATATAGTATATCATTATTTGGATGATATTGTATATTGTTATTTGTGTGATATAGTATATGGGTATTTGGATGATATACAATTTCGGTATTGGATGATATACTATATATGTATTCGGATCATCCAAATACCTATATACCATATCATCCAAATACCGATATATTATCTCATCCAAATACCGATATAGTGAACCATCCAATACGATACATATCGGTGGTATTTGGATGACATGATATCTGTGTATTTGTATGATATAATATATCGGTAGTTGGATGATATAATAAATTGCTATTTGGATTATATATTATATTTGTATTAGGATGATACAATATATCGGTATTTGGATTATACAATATATCCTTATTTGGATGATATAATATATCGGCATTTCGATGATATAATATATCCGTATTTGGATCATAAACTATATTGGTATTTGGATGAAATATTATATCGGTATTTGGATGATAAATTATATCGGTCCTAAGATGATATATTATATCGGTAGTTTGATCATATAATATATCGGTATTTGGATGATATAATATATCGGCATTTGTATGATATAGTAAATCGGAATGTGGATGCTATTGTATATCGGTATTTGGATAATGTAATATATTGGTAGTTGGATGAATATATCGGTATTTGGATGATATAGTATATCGGTGTTTTTATGATATAATATATCGGTAATTGGATGATATAATAGATCGGTTATTTGGATAATTATAATATCGGTATTTGGATGATATACTATATAGATATTTGGATGATTTGGTATATCTGCTTTTGGATGAAGTAGTATATCGGTATGTGGATGATATAATACATCGGTATTTGGATGATATACTATATCGGTTGTTGGATGATATAATTTATCCAGATACATTTTATTTTGCTGAAATACGGATACACCGTGCTGGATGATATTGAGATATATTATATATATAGTATATATATACTGAGCAACTTTTCTAACTAGACTATTTTTATTTTGCAATATCTGTTTTATTTTAAGTCGTCCACAGTTAAAATATATTACTCATACATTTGACCATTCACTCTGTATATGTGTAAAGAAAAACTGTCGCATTACCACACACGAAATGCACGTGCGTTTCGTGAAAATATTTTTTGCTTCCCTTTTAATGGGAAATACGGAGTTGTCATATTTTTAACTTCCAAATTGCTTTTCTTATCTCAAAATCGAAGAATTGAATTATTTCGTGCTATTTTTTTATTTTTATAATCGAATTGTTATAGCCAAACGATATCCACATAATAAAATCACAATGTTTTAAAAATGCGAAGACTAAATATGGAAGATCGAGCGCGAGCAATAGGCATGGTCCAGGCTGGGGTGTCTCACTATCAGCTATTGTAATTATTTGACTTACTTTTACGTACTGTTTGTGACTTTCGAATTGCCCGCTCGATTTGGAAAAAATGAAATTGTGATTTTAAATTTCAATAAATTTTGTTGAAATTACTGAATAAAATGTAAAACATGTTAATGTAATTTGTCTGTACAATTTCAGATAATTTCACACACTAATACAGATTATAGAGCCGATTATATACGTAGTCTAGTTAGAAGAGTTGCTCAGTATATATAGTATGCGTATGATATACTACATGTATATATAGGTTTTAAGAGATAAAATATATACCACTATTTAAATGTCATACACCGGTATTTAAATAATTACATTATTATATAAGCGTTGGATGATATATTAAATACCAGCATATGAAAGATTGTATATATATCGGTTTGTATGACATATATATATATATATATATATATATATATATATATATATGATATATGCATCGATATTTCAATAATATAATGTATACCGGAATTTGGTTGACAGTATTATGTCGGTATTCGGATGATATGATATATACCAATATTTATTTCAATGATATAATATAGAGCAATATCTGGATGCCATTATATACTTAATTGAATGATATAATTTAACTGGATAATTGGATAGTATTATATGTACAGATATTTGGATGATATTATATCTACGGATATTTGGATGACATAATATTAATCAACATATTGGCTGTACGATATATACCAGTGAGTTATGTACCGATACATGAATGACATAGCATATACTATACGCTAATATTTAGCGGTTGTTGGATGGTACGACATATACTGGTAGTTGGAAAAGCTGGTAAAACGAATACCGGTAGGTGATGATACAAAAGAAACACATGTTTGATTGGAGCATTGGCTAGTGTTGAGAAATTTGAATATTCTTTTCAATTTCTAAGTATTATAACTACATGTAGATGTATCTATATGTATACGGTATGTATAAGCATAGTGCAAGGTGAGCTCCAACTCGTTTGCAAGCAGATACTATACTAGGAAGCCAGTTATTGTATTACACATACCTTTGAATGGTAATATAGTTATCAAGGGAATATAGCCTTGTTCGGTAATTACTTAAAACGATTATGTCCCTTTAAAATCTCTTCAGCTTTTAGCACAATATGCTCACAGGAAGTTGGATATTACAACTCTGCATGTCCAAGAGTAATAATTTGCATACTCAATAGTATAACTGTTATACATACACAGCATGAGAAAATTGTGTTATTTAATCAAATATCAGATGACGAGGCCCTCTCAATAAAACTTTTGCTTGAAGTAAACATATAAAGCAGGTTTTTCATTAAATGTGTTTTGATTTTATTTTTGTTCCAAAACAATAAAGAATTACCAGAAAAGTTTTGTATTTAGTACATCGAAATGATTAACTTATATCTGTCTTCATTGAAGTCAAGTACATTGTATTTCTTTTAGCTATAACCTAGATAAAATTCAATATAGCAATGCTAAACAAAGAAATAACTTTAACCTGGCCTAAATTTATATAACTGAACTAATCTGACCTCAACTTATATACCTGAACTGCTCAGTCATGTAGCATGTAAGCAGTAAATAAGCAAGCTTTCCATACTTTTTCAATGACCAGCGTTATTAAATATGCTTTACAAGCTCTTCGATTTTGAGATAAGAAAAGCAATTTGGAAGTTGAAAATATGACAACTCCGTATTTCCCATTAAAAGGGAAGCAAACCATGTAACCGAAGTGGGCTATTCCAGGGTTCTGATTCACAGCATGACCATTAGTAAATATGCATGTTAACAAGAGAGTATTCCTGGGTTCTGATTCACAGCATGACCATTAGTAAATATGCATGTACACAAGGGTGTACTCCAGTGTTCTGATTCACAGCATGACCATTAGTAAATATGCATGTAAACAAGGGAGTTTTCCAGGATTCGGATTCACAGCATGACCATAAGTAAATGTGCATGTAAACAAGGGAGTATTCCAGGATTCGGATTCACGGCATGACCATTAGTAAATATGCATGTTACCAAGGGCGTATTTCAGGGTTCTGATTCACAGCATGACCATTAGTAAATATGCATGTAAACAAGTGAGTATTCCGGGGTTCTGATTCACAGCATGACCATAAGTAAATATGCAGGTAAACAAGGGAGTATTCCGGGGTTCTGATTCACTGCATGACCATTAGTAACTATGCATGTAAACAAGGGAGTAATCCAGGGTTCTGATTCACAACATGGCCATTAGTAAAGATGCATAAAAATGTTTTGCCTTCCGAAAACAAATCAGAACTGATATAAACAATCATGTTTACCTCCTTCACAAGTGGGGGCAACACCATTCCAGTGTCCATCGACTTGACAGGTAAGTAAGCTATCTCCGACAAGACTGAATCCATCATGGCAAGACACTGTCACATTGCCATATGCGATGACTACAGTGGTTGTTTGAACCTTACCGTCTTTTAGTGCTATGTAAGGCGGGCATTCTAAAATAGAAATATGTGCAAAACAACATATTTTTCAAACAATGTATGAACACAATTATGTGAAACTGTCATTTAGAACGTATACATTTAACAATAATCTCCAATTTCACGCGGTTCCCTTTAAATTACATTTTGATTTAGGTGCATACTATTTTTCAATTTTAAACCTATATGTTTCTATTTCCGTAGAGTTTACTTTAAACCAAATAATTCCACTAAATGCATGTCATAATTGTTTTAAACTGTGTTTGCAATGTAAATGTGATCGTTTTTTTTTCATTTTAAGACAAAAATATAAATTCTGAATTAATAGTTCGAATTTTATCGCAAGATTAAGAAATTAAAACATGATAGGACAGTTTGCTCGCGTGTTAGCGATGCTTTCATCAATTAACCAATATAAGCATATAATTCATATGTTGTAAGACAAACAAAAGAATAGTTATTTATGCTAATTGTTATATACGATATATCAAGATATCTTTTGTCAAAATTTATAAAAAAAAATGTCAGTATTTCCAAATGTGTGTGTTTTGCTTTTAAATCTTAAGTTATATATTTTTTCCTTCCTTTCTTAAAAGAAAGTAATGAAACTTTCTTTTATAGAGGATGAAATCATAACAATTCCTGCAACGGATGTTTCGAACTGGCAGTTTTCATAAATTCAATCATTTTCAAAGTCGACTTTCATGTTAATTTTCCATTACGTTGGCGTATGTTAATTCCTTTAGCTAAGCCAATTGAAGGGAAACAACTCTGCTGTCCTCATTTGGGGAACTACTTTCAAAGGAAGCCACTCGTCATTCGAAGATAAGTGATCGAGATGTTGTGAATGAGCACGCACCTATTGGTCTAGATGTACCGACTCGAGTATTTTATCGCATAGACATGTACTAATTTTTGCGTAGTTTAGTCATCTTTGGAGGTAGATTGTTTTTGCTTGACAATTTAACTCCGCTTACGACGTCTATTTATGGACTCACTAGTTATAATATTTTGACTGAAACAGTTTTTCAACGCGCAAAGATTCGTTTCTCTGTTTCTTTTCCGTAATACGACTGGATAATTATCACTTCTCTCTACTACATGTATGTATCGATAGGCCTAGCTTTGATTCGCCTGAGCAGGTTATTTCCCGACAAGGTAACGATCACAAAGCTTTTTTTTTTAAAAATACTTTCGAGTTCATTTTACATAGACCTTCATTTGTAGAGATTTTCCAATTAATAATAATAATAATAACAAAAAGATATCTACATGTAGTTCTTAAAAAATGCACTTTTTTCATTTCATTGTCATTGGTACTTGTTCATTAAA
>JAWPHD010020559.1:0-31365 GCA_037043455.1 Cyrtodaria siliqua | reverse complement strand
TTCTCTATCTTGTTTAAATCCTCTAACACAAGAATTAAAAGTACTTTTATATTGAATTTATTACACAACTTAAGTTTTATTGATATATTATGACCATTTAAGTGCCATGTTATCATTTTGTCTCAGCTAAATATAATATGAAAAGAATATTAAATATTTCTTCTATTTTCTTATTCAATAATATAAACCAATACTGTCGTAATCCCCACCCACAAAAGACTTGCATGCATGGGTACCCCAAGATACAGGATCAGAATTTCCCAGTATACTACTATGTTGACTGAAGAAAATGTCAATCATGCTGAAAAAATCACCTCAGGGTATCCATGTAACATCAACATGTGCTCTCTTAAGATATGTACAACTATGTATAGGATAGAGGCAATGAACAGAAATCTTCACCATTAAGAAACCCGAAAGGGAGGGAGCGTAGAGACCGATCGCTGTTTCTTAGTGGTGAAGATTTCTCCTCATTAGACTCTAATCCGGCTTAGTGTTTACGATAGATTTTATCGATAGTCTCTCTATTACGCAGAGTGCTCGGTAGTAAACTCTTCATGAATAAATGCCTAAAATGGTGCAAGTATTTGAAATTCTAAGCCATATGATTGGTTTAAAAAGTAGAGTAAACACTAAAAGTATTTATTGAATAAACTAGTAAAGTATATCTGCAGGTATTCAGGTGCAACTCTTAATTAAACTAAAGCAGACAATTTCTCCCCACTCTACTTTTATATGAAGCTGAAGTGCATTATGGAGGCTTTTATTTTACTGTTGTAGAGACATCAATCATAATTCAGATTGCTAGAAGTCTCTGTAACAAAAATAGAAAGAAAAATAGTGTAAACATTGGTGTTCTGGCTTGTAATTATATTAAGTTTTTGTTGATTTACTGTACATACTTATCCTGTATGTGATTATCTTAAGTTTTTGTTGATATACTGTACATACTTATCCAGTATGTGATTATCTTAAGTTTTTGTTGATATACTGTACATACTTATCCTGTATGTGATTATCTTAAGTTTTTGTTGATATACTGTACTTTTGTTGATATACTGTACATACTTATCCTGTATGTGATTATCTTAAGTTTTTGTTGATATACTGTACATACTAATTATATTATGTTTTTGTGGATATACTGTACATACTTGTCCTATATTGTTGTAGTTATATTAAGTTTTTGTCGATCTTGTCCTGTATTGTCCAACTCTTCTTGAATGTGAGCAATTTAACTATATTTACTGTCAATGGTTTACAAAATCCTACTTCTTTGGATATAAAACATGGCTATTATATCCTGCATACAAATAATGGCTATGACTGTATAAGTACATAATGATTAAGGACAATTCATGCACCACAAAGTCTTCTTTCAACAAGAGAATATATAATTTGTGTCATGCACAAAATATGGAAATAATTGCATGCTTATAAATTTGAGAAAAATACTAAATTGAACAGAGCAATTAAAGTTTGTTGTGAGGGTGTACCTATAAATGTTTATTTATCCACGCTGTATTGCACTCAGTGGGCATTTTAGGAAGTAAACCTCGGTTTTAAGTCTCATCCGACGAAATTGTCAGGTGTGAAATTCTTTTTCAAGTATTTTGAGAATTAATCCAAATTTCAGTCATGGCTGGGACAGAACACACTCTCCCTGGATTACTTAAAACCAAAATGCTAACCATTATACATTATGGCGCACCTTGCGAGAGTCGTTGTCACTTCTTACATTCAAATCTTACACTTTTACATGAGGTTACACTAATTTAAGATAGTTCATGTCAAACAAAACTTTTAAAATAAAATAAACTACTGTAGTTAATTCGACTGCGGACATCTCAAGATGTGTTCATCTTTCAGATAAGTATGGCCAATCAACATGTCAGAAAAAGTTTGAACTATTCAATAATGAATTGTTAAAAAATACTGGTATGCTTATAGATAAGTAGAAAAACTACTTTTTTGATCTACCCCAGAGAGGGAAAAGAGGGGAAGGATAGGAATCCGAGAACCTTTCTTACTCTTACTAAAGAATAGATTCCCATGATTGTTTATAGCATCTCCGTGGCTGAATGGTTGATGATGTTGCGTTGTAAACCTTCGCCTCTCACCGCTGCAGGTTCGAATCCCATTGGGAGCTCGACTTGTAAGTGATGAAGTGTCGATTCTTACGGATGACAGGAGGTATACAGTACTGTTTCTACCCAGGAAAAGTTGGTGGTCTGCCTCCACCACATAAAAAATGACCGTCATATATATCTTACATGCATCGAAAATGACGTAAAACACCATACAAACAAAACAAAACCAATCTTTAACGTAAACTCTAATGCACGGGACAGGGACAACCCAATTTACCATCCAGTGGACAAGGCTGTGGGAAAGTGTCTCGCATGATGCTGGGCCACACCAGGCATGAAACAATAAATCAACACTGCTTTGTGTCCCGTTAAGTTGATACTAAAATAAAACATCTGTCATGATTGAAACTTTAGTTTTTACAAAACTTAATTTTTCAATTTGTTGGAACAGAAATAAATTTTAAAGATTTAAAATTAAGAACAATCTCGAAAGTATAAATATATATAATATATTGATTCAATATGACTTTCTTATTTGAACATAACTAATAATCTGAAGTTAAATATTTTCATTTCCTGTTTTCGTGTTGTAGGATACAAAAGTCAACATTATTTTCCTTTCTTTACGGTGTTGTAGTTATGCTGTGTGACTATCGTCCCGTGGCTAATGTACACAAACTTTCCGATAATGTACTCCGATCAAACAAGTTTATTTACACGCTGCATACGGAATTTATAGATAACCGAACGTTTTATATCAAAACTGTTTATTAAATAAAAAGTCACCAAATAATGTACATTATATACGTCTTTAAACACAACTTTAATGGGAAATATGGCAATCTTGATTTTTTGTTTTGAAAACTCCCGGTGTTCCACTTTTCAACATAACTTGCATATTTGCAAATAATTAATGATTATTTAAATAGTTCAAAGCAAATTGCTTTTTCTTGATTTATATTACATCAGTAATATACATATGGGGGAATAATGAAGACAAATTGAAAACTCTAAATTGTATTACTTTGCAAACAGGTTTAAAGGGAAATTAGGCTAATATTTTACTTCAAAAATTATTGTGTGATATGTCAAAGGCCACAACAAAATTTAGGGGAAATTTATCCTTTAACATAGATCTTCTTCTTCCCCTTAATGTCTTCAAAAATGAATTTATTTAACTTTTTATTAAATAAGTCAGACTACAAATTAAGTCATCAAAAAATAATTTTTAAAAGTATTTTAACCCAAATGATTTTTAACAGTATTTTAACCCAGTTCATAAGTTAATAATAAATATTTTTCCGATATCAGTCACGGTCATCTCTTACAAATCCATAATGACCAGGGGGTTAATTGTTTTTTTGAAATCTTAATTGATATCGCTGGCCACACCAGAGACAACTAAAGCTTATAACAGGACAATACTGTCAAATTTATGATTGACACATTTGTGATAAAATTTAAACAAGATGAAAACATAACATCTTATACAAGTTAACAAACTGATAACACATTCTTTAATTCTGTATAAGGTTTCAGAAAAATATATTACATTACCTAATATCAATTTTTAATGACCTAAATATCGAGGTAAAACTTGTCAAGTGCGGGACTGGTATCAGTTTCTTATGATAATCAGTTTGTATTACCAATTATTGGTGTATGCATATGTACTTAGTATCAAGCCCCAATACAAACTTAAGCTCGGAGATTATATTCAGTACTTGTTCAAATTTGTCGTTAATGACCATTAGTAAATAGTAGTATGTACAAATACAAATTATTAAAAGAAAAATCCATTGACTTTGCTTAGTTTCTTTTTTTAATGCAATAATTAAATAAGCAGCGTTTTCAATAGTATTTTGTTAATTTTCTTGGTTTTCTGTCTTTGTAGCTAGCTATGCACATGCCTTTGCATGTCTCCTATGTAGCTATGCACATTCCTTGGTTTGCCTCCAATGTAGCTTATTTTATGCACATTCTTTTGTTTGCCTCCTACGTAGCTATATGCACATGCCTCAGCTTGCCTCATATGTAGGCAATAGTTAATTATGCATGTACCTCGGCTTGCCTCATATGTAGGCAATAGCTATACACATGCCTCAGCTTGCCTCATATGTAGGCAATAGCTATGCTCATGCCTCAGATTGCCTCATATGTAGGCAGTAGCTATGCACATGCCTCAGATTGCCTCATATGTAGGCAATAGCTAGGCACGTGCCTCAGCCTGCCTCATATGTAGGCAATAGCTATGCACATGCATCAGCTTGCCTCATATGTAGGCAGTAGCTATGCATGTGCCTCAGCTTGCCTCATAAGTAGGCAATAGCTATTCACATGCCTTGGCTTGTCTCATATATAGGCAATAGCTATGCATGTGCCTCAGCTTGCCTCATACGTAGGCAATAGCTATGCATGTGTCTCTGCTTGCCTCTATGTAGGCAATAGCTAAGCACATGCCTCGGCTTGCCTCATATGTAGGCAATAACTATGCACATGCCTCGGCTTGCCTCATATGTAGGCAATAACTATGCACATGCCTCGGCTTGCCTCATATGTAGGCAATAGCTACACATGTGCCTCAGTTTGCCTCATATGTAGGCAATAGCTATGCACATGCCTCGGCTTACCTCATATGTAGCCAATAGCTATGCAGGTGCCTTGGCTTACCTCATATGTAGATAATAGCTATGCAGGTGCTTTGGCTTATCTCATATGTAGGCAATAGCTATGCAGGTGCCTTGGCTTACCTCATATGTAGGCAATAGCTATGCACGTGCATTGGCTTACCTCATATGTAGACAATAGCTATGCAGGTGCCTTGGCTTACCTCATATGTAGACAATAGCTATGTAGGTGCCTTGGCTTACCTCATATGTAGACAATAGCTATGCAGGTGCCTTGGCTTACCTCATATGTAGACACTAGCTATGCAGGTGCCTTGGCTTACCTCATATGTAGACAATTACTATGCAGGTGCATTGGCTTACCTCATATGTAGACAATAGCCATGCAGGTGCCTTGGCTTACCTCATACGTAGACAATAGCTATGCAGGTGCCTTGGCTTACCTCATACGTGGACAATAGCTATGCAGGTGCCTTGGCTTACCTCATATGTAGACAATAGCTATGCACGTGTCTCAGTTTGCCTCATATATTTAGCTATGCATGAGCTTTTGTTTGCCTTATACGTTGCTTTGTACATGCCTTGGCATGCCTCTTATGTAGCGATGCACATGCGCTCCTCTGTAGCTATAAGCATGTTCCTCGGCTTGCCTCCTATGTAGCAATTCCCCAGTCTTGGTTTGTCTCCTATGTAGCTATATGCACATGCCTCAGTTTGCCTCATATGTAGGCAATAGCTATGCACATGCCTTGGCTTACCTCATATGTAGCCAATAGCTATGCAGGTGCCTTGGCTTACCTCATATGTAGACAATCGCTATGCAGGTGCTTTGGCTTATCTCATATGTAGGCAATAGCTATGCAGGTGCCTTGGCTTACCTCATATGTAGGCAATAGCTATGCACGTGCCTTGGCTTACCTCATATGTAGGCAATAGCTATGCAGGTGCCTTGGCTTACCTCATATGTAGACAATAGCTATGCAGGTGCCTTGGCTTACCTCATATGTAGACAATAGCTATGCAGGTGCCTTGGCTTACCTCATATGTAGACAATAGCTATGCAGGTGCCTTGGCTTACCTCATATGTAGACATTAGCTATTCAGGTGCATTGGCTTACCTCATATGTAGACAATAGCTATGCAGGTGCCTTGGCTTACCTCATACATAGACAATAGCTATGCAGGTGCCTTGGCTTACCTCATACGTAGACAATAGCTATGCAGGTGCCTTGGCTTACCTCATATGTAGACAATAGCTATGCACGTGTCTCAGTTTGCCTCATATATTTAGCTATGCATGAGCTTTTGTTTGCCTTATACGTTGCTTTGTACATGCCTTGGCATGCCTATTATGTAGCGATGCACATGCGCTCCTCTGTAGCTATAAGCATGTTCCTCGGCTTGCCTTCTATGTAGCAATTCCCCAGTCTTGGTTTGTCTCCTATGTAGCTATATGCACATGCATCGGTTTGTCTCATATGTAGGCAATATCTATGCACATGCCTCAATTTGCCTGATATGTAGGCAATAGCTATACACAGGCCTCAGTAAATTGCCATATATGTTGCTTTTCATACATGTGCATATGACCCTGAACACATATTTATTCTAGGACAGCAAAAGTAAACAACATTTTATGTCACTAGTAGTTATGTCAGTAAAAACATTATTGATAACAATCAAGAATAATTTAACCTTGTAATAGTACAAAACAATAAATTACTAGAATTAATTACTCTGTATAACAATCATAATATTTACACTTTTTGTACCTGTGAGTGTATTACAACATTTATGAGTTTTTTGGGATCAAATTACTTTTAAAAAATGCATATTAAAAGTTAAAATGTCTGTTTTTGTATTTTTTGCCTAAGCTTAAACCCCATTTTAAATATCAGTTTTAATCGACATGTCAGTGAATAGGGATCAAGTTGAATCTTGAATTACAGAATTTAAACATTAATCCATCTTATTTTAACAACTTAATACAATTATAAGTAAACTGTCTAATACAATTATAAGTAAGTCATTATTTTGTGATCGGTCTACTTCACTCCTTATCTTACTAATTCTATTTACATTGACATGTGGAGGCTCATTAGATTTTATTGACTTATCCCCTGAAAATAATCACAAATATACTGGGATCTTACTTTCTCCTCACCAAACAGAGAGCTTTAACTGACAGAATGATTAATTGAGAATAAAGCGATTATCAACTTCAGACAAAAATTTAAAAACAAGTTTAAACTAAGATTAGCCAGGAAATATGGCATGCACACTTAACTTCAAGACCTGCACAACACAAATATTGCACAACTCCAAAACAGTAAATCAATATAAACTGTTAACTTTCCTAGACATGCTGATTATGATATCATGTATATGAAGCTTATCTACTAATAATCGTCACTATGGTCGAGACGGTAAAGACACTGAGTGAAACCTTCGCGCCTCTCACCGCTGCACACAAGTGCTGCACACTGCTGCGGGAGGTATACAGTACTGGATCTACCCAGGAAAAAGTGGGTGGTCTGCCTCCACCTCTAAAAATCTAATCCTACATATACCAATGCCCTCAAGGTTTGATTCCTAAGATGGCATACCGGTATATGCAATTTGACATTTTTTCCTTATTTCTCTAGATCTGGTTTCTTTCAGTATCTAGACCAACACATATCAAGAATTTGAGATTAAGATGGTCCAGCCTTTAAAGACCCACTATTACAGATTTTTTTTCAAATTTCAGTGGGGAGTCCCCATGCCGCTCCTCACCCCATCCCCTCTGCTGACTGTAAACCACAACATGGAGATTGATAAACATAGGTAAATAGATTAATTCCGTAAAGTACTTTACAGTTAATGTCATGGCATTTCTTATAAGAAGAATGATAACATCGATTAGTTGAACTCATTTACAAGGCATTGACAGATAACATGAATAAGTGTGACCTTTTTATTGTCAAATTGACACCATGGTGTGAAACCTGACATTGGCCGTATGCTTCAACAGTGTGGCCGCTTTGATCTTTTACCATCTAAATTAACATAACATGTCCATGTAAAGTAATATTGATGACCAACACTTCATATTGCTAATTCTGACCATTCAAGGCATTTCATCGCTTAACCCCTCTATTGAGCTTCGGATCTCAAATATTCTTCCATATCTTTCATGTTTGTAATTTCTGTTTTACTGGCAATCAAGGAAAACTTCAGGGCGAACAATACCACTAACAGCTTGAAGTGCCTGTTTAAAATTAAATTTCTGAACATTAAATGGTTATTTGCGTTTGTTACTATCTAGGCGGAAAATTCATGCTGAAGCGGAAAATAGTACCTTTGAACTGAACCAGATAAAATTCTATGCTATTTTATGGAGAAGTTATTTATCATTTTAAAGATGCCAGGCACGTAGCTACCTGTACGCAAAGTATGCAAAGTAAGCAGTTGCGTACACATTGTCACGAATATTGAAAAAATCAAGGTCCAAAAATGCAATATAAACAAGAGCTAGTGGGGGTCAGGTAACTTCTTCATTTAGTTCACTTTTTTAAAAAAAAATCTAGAAAAAAAAATAATATATATCATCAAACCCACCTAGACTGTTTGCGAACATATTCTAAAGTCCCTAGCCAGGCCCTGGATGCCCAGAAGAAAGTTTTCATCATCAACTTTAATAGGACCACAAAATGAGGTAATGTGTTTGACAAGACAAGAAAAACTACCCTTAAAGGGACTGGAGGTGATCTGGAAAATATAGTGCTTAGAATCCAATCGGAGTTTGAATAAAACCCTGAATTACAATGTAGCATTATATAGGTGTTCTAAGTATCACGGTACTTAAATGGTTTGACGAAAAAAATAAACTGTAAACAATATTTAAAGAAAAAGGGAAAAATGTAATCAATTTTACATCAAAATTTCGAAATAAGAAGGATACTTATTATTGAGCTTACTATTTTAAAAGTTCTATGGTATCAAGGTATGCACATATTGTGTATCCTGTATTTGTTAGTTAAACTGGTATAAGATTCAATGAGTGACCATTTCTAGAAACACTAATGTACAACAGACTCATCAGACTAAAAATTAATGAATTTTATAACCATCAAGGTAATGGAAAGTGCATTTATGGAGACTAGGGGTGATGAATTTTAAAGATCATAAAAACAAATTTGTCAAATTTGTTGCATTATTTTGAAATATCCTTTTATTTATGATAAATATACTTATTTTGTTCAATTATTTTATTATATGTCCTAAAGTCATCACATCTATAAAATAATTATCATATTTTAGCAGAGATGCATACTGTCTTATAGATTGTACACTACCGTGATACCATAGAACCCTTGATAACCCCCCCCCCCCCCCCCTTCCCCCTACCCCCAAAAGATACAAAAAAAATACAAAGGGCAATAACTCTAATTTGAATGATTAAAACCTAATACACTAATACACCTAAGAGCCGGGATCTGCTAGATGAATGAAGGCCCGATTATCAAAATTAGACCGTTATTTACATTTCATAATTTTTTTGTACATATTTGGTTTTAAAAATACATTTTATGAGTACTAAATACTAAATAGTGTGTTGTGCGAGTACTGCTTACCAGGCTCGTGCATACTGAATACCGCCTAAAATGCCCTGAATACTGCCTACCAAAAGGTGGGGTTTCAGCCTTCTGTTTTATGTGCAATTATTTGGGCCTCATGATCCCTCCAGCTTTTACACAATTAATGTTTATTAGCACACTTGTCTGGAAATTAAACTTGACTCGGTCAACATTATTTTTCTCATGTCGACTATTTCCATTAGCGCCCTAACAGAAATGTAATATTTATCAAACATTACAATTAGTGAAAATTTATTAATCCAGAATCATTTGGACTTTAAACCTGCTTGCATATAATTAAATAATTTTGTTTTTGTTTTTTCTTCTTATTCTACCATAGGTTTAAATATATATATTACTGTTTCAGTATTTTCAACAGTTCATAATATTCAAAAATAATTTACTTTATATTATTAATTAAAAAAAGAAAGAAAAAGAGATTGCCATGTGTCCAAAGTTTAAGCATGGTCTGAGGTGACAATGTCATGCGTGCCCCATTGTCACATTTCCTTGTTGCTGTTTTATTACTGTTTTATAGGTTTTCAGGCAGATGTAAACATAAATCTGACCAGGTAAACCTACATGCATATACCATAATTAGTGATGACCTGTATCTAAATATAGTATCACATGTTTGTATTCCCATGTCCTCCAACATCAATCTGCCCACAGGTAGGTGGGGTAATCTTGTTGACAGATCATGGCATGTTTCTCACCTGTCCAGACAACATTACATGACATTATCCCACAGGTAATTGAGCATCTCTAGGCTCATTTCCTGTAGATCACTGATCTCAGCATTACAGTCAATTAGTCAAAGTGGGGTTCTTCATGGTTGTCAGTGGCTCAGTGGCCAAGTGGGCTATTTTTGGTTTTTCAACAAGTTTCATTCTCACTTCTGTTATTAGTATCTATATAAAGTATATGTATATATAAAATAAGTTATGGGCGTGTTGCTGATCCAACAGGATAGACAAAAGTAGACACACATACCCACACACCAACCCCTAACCTCAGTTCCCCCTGGTATGTATTATAGGCAAGCAAGGGTTAAAATGATGTTAGAGAGAGCTTGCCAGAAAAGTCACTCTCCCCACCCAAACACTCAGTCTCTTGTCCATGTGCACTTTAAACATATATATTCTTTAAAATTATTATTCAGTCTTGATAGTAAAACTAGCCGCATGGGCCTCATAATACCTGTATACATTTTGCTTTCATGTAAATTTTAATTATGTTGTAAATAGTGTAGTGTAGTGGCTTTTAACATTTTTATCATTATGATATTGTCCTTGGTATCTTATAAAGTTTTCATTCTGTCAAGTACGTTGAACACAAAATTACAATTTGGTCATTGAGGAGTGGGAAAAAATGACTTATTTTAATTTCTATAGCCAATACTGTACCCACCTACCGATACTTAGGCTATTTATTTGCCAATCCCTCAGCATAATCTGGATTATCCACTTAAAAACTGCTAATTGTATCAGTTAATTTTCTTACATATTTAATTCTAATCTGTTAACACACCCAAACTGAAAATACGATGCACCCATCATTTATCTCCCTAGCGAGGAAGCTGCGACGACGGCAGCGGTCGACCCCATCGGAAACAGACAATATAAAAAAAGAAGACTAAAATCCTAGGGCTCTTATATCTTCCACGTCATTCCGCAGGGTAGGAGTAATTTAACATGTCAATTAGACAAAAACTTTCAAAATGTAGATACTTTCCGAGAAAACCATGCTAGGCTGTGCATACGATGCCTTAGAGCGCAAAGAGGGAAAATTTAGGAATATAATTTCAAAGGGGAACAAAAAAGTGAATGGAAACTGAACCCTTTTATAAAGCTACTGTAACTGCTGTTTTACTCTATATATAATTATATATTAAAACCTTCAGAAATTAAATGCATTGCATTGGATATTAGTCTTTCAAGAGGAATTAAGTCTTCCAAGAGGAATTTTTGAAACAGTAACTGTATATGTATGTTTAAATTCATTGCTCTCCTTCAGTCAACAAACAAAAAAGATGTTATCAATTTTAGCAATTACATCTCAGAAGCATTCTCTTTGAGACGTACTGTGATAAATAACTTATTCATCCTCACTATAATACAATTGTTCTATTGTACCGTATTAGATATTAGATTTTTATTCCTATATATATATTTTTTTTTTTCATGTTATATCTCCTTTTTTCTTTTTTTTCATATTAATTCATAAATTAATGAACATGTACTAATCTTGTTATTGTGGTCAAATTATATTTGTAAAATGTATGTTTATATGATGAAAAACTATGTAATAGTTTAAGTCAATAAAATTTCTTCTTCTTCTTCTTCTATAAGTAAATTAAAACATGCCTCACTTGTACTCCTGCGATTATCAGTTTCATGTTTTATTATAATACAATATATATAATTTTGTGAAAATGAAAATAATGAAACATGGTGACAAAGTGTGAAATTATTCTGAAAAAGTGTTGTAAAAATATTTGTACAAGTTCTATTTCATTTTAACGTGTGACAAAGGCTTATAAATAGTACTTAAGTAATAACATTTTTCACATATTTGTCGTAATCATTTTCACAAAAATACCCAACACACACATTCTATTGATAGAGCTGACAATTTGAATAATCGGATTTAAGAGATAAAGAAAATAGACTTTTTCACGATTATTTAATCTGTCTGCGAATTTTAATAAATTTATTCAATTTCAAGTTTGAAAATATATATGAAATAATATTTATGTCCATCTGCAAAGGAGTCCGGAGTTCTTAGTGTGAGATTATATTTTACATAAAATTATTACGCGTTTATGTATATTACACAATTATTTTGTCTGAATAAACCGGCAGTTCTGGTCAGTAAAATGACCATACTGTATAATAAATGGCAAAAGTATTATCATAAAAGATTATTTGAAACAAGTTTAAAAACTGTTTCATGAAAATAAAATTACAAAATGTCTTCATTAAATGCTTTATTTTCATAACAGATTATTAAAATATATATATATGTTTTAGATATATATATTTAAAAGTTAAAAAAAGCTTCTTAGATCTATAAATATTGTCATTTTAATGCCAGAAATTATTTTATTGTGTAGAAATGTTTAAATTACAAAAAATCTCCATTAAATGCTTAACTGCTTAAGGTTTATAAGCATTTAATCATCCCAATCAAGCACATTTACCATATTAGGCTATTATGCTTCAGCTTGTTATGTAGTAATGTATCAAATGCTCTCCTAAAGTCATAGAATATTACATCAAGCTCTCGGCCGCTATTTATTAGGGAGAGGCATTTATTAGGGATTATACGGTATATGCTATTAGCCAAATAAAGTAGACTTCGAACCTGCTATTTTGATATTTTGACAATTCATTTATGCTGCTCCTTCTCTGCTGACATACAATAAGAAAAAAAGGGGGGAATATTTACACACTAATGGACATTTCTTGTACATATTTTCTACATTTCACTAAGTATAACTATATGCCTGCAGCCATGATATAAATCAGCTCAAATACACCTTCCCTGTACAACAATGATCATTATCACCTTATTTTTATTTTGGTCATTATACAGGTGTCATTACAATAATTGGCGGGGACATGGACCTACCAGAGACAGACCTACATGATCTGTCTTTTGTTGAAATCTATTAACCAATTTGTTACTTCAAGACCAGAGGGCATACATCCCTGATGGATTAAAATGAGCAACAAATGATAAGATGAGGGGGATGTGACATGATGTAATAAGGTTCATCATTCTGTAGGTAACATCTTAAGCCATCTGGTAGCCTCATTCTCATTGGGACCAAGTATAACTTTGAAAATTGTTGAAAAACTTAAAAGGCAGAATATTCAGGCATTCATTTCGAAAATGGAAAGAAGGAAATAGAGAAGAAGAGACAGTGTCCTTGTACATGTATATGTATATATAATAATTTAGCTTAATAGTTCATTATATATATACATATACCATGACACTATCTCTTCTTTTCCCTATTCTTCTTTCCATTATCAAAATGAACGCCTGTGGAATATTTAATTAAAATGTAAAATGAAACAGCTGGACAAACAATCAGAGGCCTGCAATCCGATCAATAAAATTTTAATTAAACTTTGAAAACTATGTACAAATAAATAGTTTAAATATCTCTACTTTGAATTAATGTAATATTAGGCTGTCTCGTGAACACTGTGTTTATGCATAAAACAGGAAGCATGCAGGGCCAAATGGTTTATGCATAGCAAAGATATTGTGTATATCAGCAATGTCTAAAAAAGTTGCTTTACTTTTTACTGGGCGGTAAATATGAAATTGATTGTTTCAATCAGGTGATTTAATACAAATTTAAGTTATATCATACACTATATATACTCGACAGAAAAAAATGCTCCATTCCGATAAGAAGTTGAAAATAAACATACCGGTATTGTGGCTTATTAAATTTCATTAATAAATGAGTTGCCATTTCTTACTGAATGTTTTACAGTTATGAAACTGCAAGGTTTTTACAGCAGTTTGGTGCACATACAATCAACAGTTAAAATGGATTACCACTGCCTGCACATACAATCAACAGTTAAAATGGATTATCATTGCCTGCACATACAATCAACAGTTAAAATGGATTACCATTGCCTGCACATACAATCAACAGTTAAAATGGATTATCATTGCCTGCACATACAATCAACAGTTAAAATGGATTATCATTGCCTGCACATACAATCAACAGTTAAATGGATTACCATTGCCTGCACATACAATCAACAGTTAAAATGGATTACCATTGCCTGCACATACAATCAACAGTTAAAATGGATTACCATTGCCTGTACATACAATCAACAGTTAAATGGATTACCATTGCCTGTACATACAATCAACAGTTAAAATGGATTACCATTGCCTGTACATACAATCAACAGTTAAAATGGATTACCATTGCCTGCACATACAATCAACAGTTAAAATGGATTACCATTGCCTGTACATACAATCAACAGTTAAAATGGATTACCATTGCCTGCACATACAATCAACAGTTAAAATGGATTACCATTGCCTGCACATACAATCAACAAGTTAAAATGGATTACCATTGCCTGCACATACAATCAACAGTTAAAATGGATTAACATTGTCTGCACATACAATCAACAGTTAAATGGATTACCATTGCCTGTACATACAATCAACAGTTAAAATGGATTACCATTGCCTGTACATACAATCAACAGTTAAAATGGATTACCATTGCCTGCACATACAATCAACAGTTAAAATGGATTACCATTGCCTGCACATACAATCAACAAGTTAAAATGGATTACCATTGCCTGCACATACAATCAACAGTTAAAATGGATTACCATTGCCTGCACATACAATCAACAGTTAAATGGATTACCATTGTCTGTACATGCATACAATCAACAGTTAAAATGGATTACCATTGCCTGTACATACAATCAACAGTTAAAATGGATTACCATTGCCAAATGATTTAAAATGGGTGTTTTTAAAATGCAAAAAACACAGAATGTAAACAGTTCAGATTCAATGATTTTTTTTGACCATATTTTGGGCCAAAATTAGACCACATTCTCCTTGTCAAGGCTTCATACATTTATATATTTTTACAAGACTTTGAAACAAAGCAAAATCCGATATTTTACAGTTATGACACAATTTTCCCTGATTTGAAGTTTCGTGCCAAAATTCCCATTCTACTAACAAACATGGATAACATTGAAAGTACCAGAGTGAGTTTTGGTGGAACTTTTTAGGTGGAATAGTAAGCATCGCATTACAAAAAAAAAAGAAAAAAAAAAAAAAATATGGATCTCCGCATGGTACCCTGTCTGGCCCATTATCCACACCTCCACTAAGCTGCATCTACCTCAGAATATCTCAGATAGTATCAATTGATCAGGTGGTGACATGTGTTTTGCTGTCATTGGTTTGATGACTTAATGAGGATATTTTATTGATCCTATATATATATATCACTGTGTATTCCATATCAAAAATCAGTTTTAAGTGTGTATACATTCACTATCAAGGATGTGTGTAGGAGATAATCACAAACAAGTGTCCTACATGAACAAATACTGATATCAGATCACAAGACGGGTCTATATAAATTGTAATTGAACCTGCTTGTTTTTAAGGGCACTCCTAACTTATCACAGGAGGAACCTTACTTTTAAGACCCACCATATTATTATCAGTAATATTTCAAGTTATATTTACCATTTGTCTCTTTTAAAAACACGATATGTTTTCCAACTCCGAATGATTTTAACTTAAAAGCATCAACTGGTAAAAAATGAATGTTTCCGGTCTTGCTGATTAAATTTATTGAATTATTAGCAGTGCACGTTTAAGACCATATAACCAAAAATACTTTTTAAAACATTAGGGAAGTGGTTTACTACATAATATGGCACAGGAATGATTTTCTTCAGAAATTCACATCAATCTGGTAGTATTGTTTTTTAATTCGCTGCAATTTTACCAAGAATATTTTGAATGCCCAAAATAATCATTACACTATTTTGTGAGGGTATCACAAACCTTCCTCCCCAAAACCCTATCCCTCACGCCCCTCCCCTAAAATCCGCTAAGATATGAAATATCCGAAAAGATGTTTGTTCTGGTGGTATATTTGTTTTGTTTAAGTTGTGCCCCTCCCACTAAAATATTTATTTTATTTGCAGCCCCAGCCCCCTCCATATCCACCGCCCCTGCATTGGCATTCTACATCTACATTGCCAGTGACATATGAATATTCTCCAGTTTTCCTTATTACTATAACTAAACAATACTTTGCCTTTTAAGATGGCGGTATTATATAACATGGACAGTAGATTACTGTCGATTTTTAACAATTAAATAATTATGTTCCACTTACCTAATAACATTGTTCTACTTACATTACGTTCCACTTACCTAATAACAATATTTTGACCACATGCTCCTCTTCCTTGGCCCAGTTGTTAATCTTCTTGTCAATTTCCTCACTCCGTGCACGTGCCTTTAGTTCCTCTTGGTCCAAACTGAGACATGACCCCATCACTACATGTTGCTATCACTCACAAATTGAGAGAAATTTTGTTAACACACTTTTTCCCCCCCTGTTAACAAACTTTTTTCCCCTTACAACTGATATGATCAAAAAAATATACTTGTCAATAATTTGATATTACGACTCAAGTTATCGTAGTGAAGAAGAAACCCCTATATAATATCTCGAAACACAGAATTAATAATCCGCTAATAAAGCCACATATTTTTAAATAAACTTTTTAAAAATGACACAAGATGTACGACTCAACGCCATATCAAATTATGTTGATAAACCAAACATGACAAGTTCCGCTCTGCGTACGTTGAGCATACAGTGTAAGTCGTAAGTGTGTCATTCATGATTTGCACACCTGGGATTACCTGAGGTCAGCTCACCTGAGACGGAAAATAAACGATCCAATCAAAACGTGCGAAATGTTTATAAATAGTTTTGCTGTGCTGGTCTATTTTTAGCATAAGGCCTCAGGTGATTGTGTCTCCGTCTCCGTGCCGCGCCACTTTTCTGAGAAATTCCAATATATTGCACGTGCGATACATGTTTATTCAAAAAATATATATAATCGTGTTAAAAAATGACTAGATTGGTGTTTTATCTTTCTCTTGGGTTAGTTTTATGCCTGCACTTATGTTATACAAGGTACCGCATAAGGTGTAAGGTATGTTCAACCATGGATGTACAGGTGTAGGTAGATCTATGTTTCAACTGAAGTACGGATATTGTGCATCCGGGAAAGTGGGGCTTGGTTGGATCCATAATCCTACCTACTCTTAAAGGGACACACGACAATCTTGATTTTTTAAAAACTCATATCCATACATGTAGTTGTCCGTCGTCTGTTAACTTTTGTCTCGTTAAGACGATAGGGGCATTTTCATCCAATCTTTACCAAACTTTACCAGATTGTTAAAGGGACACACGGAAATCTTGAAGTGTTTGAAATGGCTGTCTCGATTTATATATCCAGTTTCATTCATTTTGTAGTTTTACCATGGTTTCATTTAAATACCAATTTAAGTATTCACTATTTCGTCGTATTATACTATAAGCTTTAATATATTATTAGTGCAATAATATCAAAACGTAATAATATGCAAAAACAAATTGCTTAATACTATTCTTGTAATTAATATTAATGACTGAACAAATGCAAGTTATCCAGGAAAACTAGTGGGACGCCGTGAGTTTTTAAAACAAATAAAGACTGCCGTGTGTCCCTTTAATATCAATGAAAGCTCAGAAAAATAGAAAACCAGATCGGACCAGTAACAGCGGAGTTATGGCCCTTGATTTAGTTAAAAGGGCTATATTTTGCCTCGTTAAGACAATAGGGCCTTCATTTTCATCCGATCTTTATCAAACTTTACCAGATTGTTAAATATCAATAAAATCCCAGAAAAGTTCGAAAACCAGCCAGATCGGACCAGTTACAGCGGAGTTATGACCCTTGATTTAGAATGGTATAGTTTGCCTCGGACGATAGGGCCTTCATTTTTTATCCGATCTGTACTAAACTTTACCAGATTGTTAATATTACTGAAAGCTTAGACAAGCCAAATTTCAGGCAACATCGTTACCAGTGATATTCTTTCAAACGTAATATTGATATACGTTGCGAAGAATCTATATACTATTATATTACATTGATTTAGCCTACCTAATATTGGCGCTGGTAAGATGTTTTACTTATTTAATTAATTACTTTTGTGATATTCTTTTATTAACGCGGCGTCAAGTTGTCAATTTGTGAGTTAGTTAAAATGTTGTGAACTTGTATTGATTGTTTGTATTTGTGTTGTAGGTCTTTTTATTTTTCCTATGAACCCTGACGTATCTGTTCTGCTTGGTTAAACTTATTTATTTTGCGTCGGTTGTAGCGAACGCTCTGTGAGTTTGTTTGAACCACTCTCGATGTCTTCCTAGCAATGCAGATAAAGAGATACAACGCATATGGCAATGGCGGGAATCAAACCCAGGACTTTTGGATCATGGATCCAACGCTCTACCACTAGACCACAGCGTTCCACGATCTCAGCATGCATGGTTTACCTAAATCAAGCGGGACAAATGTATGTCACTATGTCATGTTTTACCGGTAGTTATTTCCCTTATTTAATTATTGAGCAATAGTTACGTGAGTGAAGTTGATTGATTGATTGATTGATTGATTGATTGATATCGATCGATCAATCGATCAATCGATCGATCGAGCAAGCCCGTGCGTGAAGACTAACCTAGGACACATCCTAATAACACTGCATGATAGCCCTTTCTAAAATTCTAACAAACCGGACTTCTTAGAGGAGAAACACCCACATACATACGCAGAGCGCAGAGACAGAAAGTGATAGGTCTAACTGTTGTATTCCAAAATGTTCTATATAGAATAATAGTACTACCAGGTTCCAGGCTTGATTCATTTGTTGAATGTTGGGTGGTCTCTTTCTGAAATTCGCTTACAGATCTGAGTTTATTAAAGTCGGGTTATAACAAGAGCTGTCAGAAAACGGCACAGCTTCAATATTCATTTTTTTTCCTGAGAACAACAAATACCCATACACCGTTACAACTAATGAGTTATGACCGCCCTCCCTCCCCCAACCCACCCACAAAAACAACAACAACAACAACAACAACAGAAACACGAAAATTAGTGCGGGTGAAGGGAGCAATATGGTTGAGCTATGAATAAGAAGATGGATGTTTACCTTAACCACAATTATTGCACATGTTATACGACATCTAATTATATCTTTTAAATTGGCCCCTCACTACACTCCCCACCACCCAACAAATCCCAACCCCTTCCAACCACCCCACCATCCCCAAACAAAAATGGATGAGGATGTATGTTGTTAGTGAAGAAACGAATGTAAAAAAAAATGACTTGATGGTGCAAACCAGCCCCGAAACCCTCTTGATGATGGATGGGTAGTAGGGACTGAGGTGGGCAGCATAAGAATAAACAAAACAACACAGAAACATGTACATTAAAATGTCTCGGGTTTTGGATGGGATGGTGGGGGTGGGTGGGGGGTGGGGCGGAGCTCATGCACCAATATGGTGAAGATGTTCAGTAACGACAGACTGGATGTTTACCTAAACCAAAACGATTGCACATTTCATACGATATCTAGTGATATGTTTTAAACCAAGACCACCCCAACCCGGAACCGCATGCCCCCTTTGATCGCGCACCCGCCCACTCAGTGAACAATTATGGTGTAAGAATAAACAAAACAACATATAAACATGTACATACATATATACAAACAAAACAAAAACTATTTGGGTTTCGGGTGTGGTGTTTGGATTGTGGGAAAGTGTGGAGCCCATATCCCAACATGGTTAAGTTCTGGATGAGAAGAAAACAATATACGGTCAGTAACAACATATTGGATGTTTATCTTAATTAGAATGATTGCATATTCAAAGGGTGTGATATAGGTATATACAACAGCTTAACCGTACCTCTCGATACTTATATAGAGATAATGTGCATCCAAACGTCCATGGCACAAATATCTTGGCTGGGAACATAAGACATACTATTAGGCCGATCAATCGGAGAGCGTTTAGCCAACACATAAGCTTGAACCATGACCAGCGAGATTTTAGCAGAAATAGGCGTCAAACAGGACCCATACATTCACGACGAGAATGGGGTGATGGTCGAAATGGGAGGATGGCTAATGATTTAGCAAGAGCTATCTTGAGCATTAAGACTGAGAAAGCATCATTGATAGGAGATTTATAAATAAATCAGTGTTTTCCTGAGGCCATTAAGACATGTCGCATTTAGCATGCCTTCACAGCCAAAATACTTCTGCAACATGCCTTAATTTTTAATGACAAATCTATATAAGAATGTTATACAAGTCTGTACTTTCACGCATCTTTGAATTAAATACCTTACAAATAGGAGTTTGGTATACCGATACACTCTAAAGAATATTTTCAGTGATACCCGCATACATTTCATATAATGTTTTGTGTGTGTGTGTGTGTGTTGTGTGTGTTGTGTGTGTGTGTGTGTGTGTGTGTGTGTTTCTTTCTTTTTTCGAACTATTTTCTCATTGATTTTATAGTCAGTGTACATCCAGTCAGGGATATTGTGTATAAACCTTTATAGTTTAAGATATAAAAAGATGCTATTGTATACATGATGCATGTACTAAAACTTAATAGATTTACTACTATGTTCCCAGAGAGACTACTCTTGCAAGCATATTATAAGTTTGATATGCATGAGTTGTCTATCTTGGAAGATTTGAGATAGAACACAGGTATATTTTCTGAGACGTGGTCAAAAGGATACGTTTAATGAAACAGAATTCGCTAGGTAAATTATTTACGAGACTATTAAATAATCGTTTAAATTACTGGGCTGAAAGTTACAATGTATATTTTGAAGCTCAGACAGGCTTTCGCAGTGGTATGAGCACAACTGATAATATATGTGTTCTTCATGGGCTTATTACACATATGATAAATAGTGGTAAGAAAATGTATTGTAGTTATTGATTTTAGCAAAGCATTTGATTATATAGACAGAAACAGTATGTGGTATAAACTAATACAATTGGGTGTGAGAGATAACATGTTAAATTTAGTAAAAAGCATGTATAATAGTATTAAGTCACGAGTTAAATATAATAACACCTTTAGCAACGAGTTTACCTGTATGCTTGGAGTGCGTCAAGGAGAGTGTTTATCTCCTTTTCTTTTCTCTATGTTCTAACATGATATTGAGGAATATTTCATTTTAAATAAATTTGATGATATTGATGTATACATGACACAATTATTTCTACTCTTATATGCTGATGACATTGTTATTTTCTCAGAAAGCGACGAAGGTCTTCAAAGAGGTTTTGATATTTTATCTGAATACTGCGAGAGGAGGTTCACATTTTCTAAGTATCGAGTTTCGAGTGGAGAATATCGAGTTTCGAGTAGAGAAAATCGAGTTTCGAGTGGAGAAAATCGAGTTTCGAGTGGACAATATCGAGTTTCGAGTAGAGAATATCCAGTTTCGAGTAGAGAAATTCAAGTGTCGAGTGGAGAAAATCGAGTTTCGAGTAGACAATATCGAGTTTCGAGTAGAGAATATCGAGTTTCGAGTAGAGAATATAGTGTTTCGAGTAGAGAAAATCGAGTTTCGAGTGGAGAAAATCGATTTTCGAGTAGAGAAATTCGAGTTTCGAGTAGACAATATCGAGTTTCGAGTTTCGAAAATCTAAGATTAAAAATTACAAACAGAAAACAGTCACATATGAGCAGCAATGGTGTTATAGAGGCAACAGACATGTATCCAAGTATTTTCGTCTTTATCTTATAATCACATCTGTCTTATTAATACCCTTACATAAGCCCTTGTAACAGTAACATCAAGTTTCCAAGTTTATTTTGTACAGTATATAAAAAATGATGACTCGTGATCTTACTCCAGGACAAAAAAACAACAGATTAGTTTCAATGATCGTTTGGGATTGATAATTGAATCTTGATAATTAAAGGTCGATATTTGTTCTCCGGAGAAACTACGATTCACAGAATCATTTAATCATTTATAATATAATATATATATATATACTCGGTAAAACAAGTTTTGGACCAGGGCATATAATGGCGAATAAAAAGAAAACCAGTTGACGGATTTTATTATTATCCCTTATTATGTGAATTGATAACTGACAATAGATCAACAATCAACAATAATTATCGTTTACAATGAAAGTTTGCAAAAAAATAATAATCTTTTTATTGGTTACTCGAATGTCTGTAACTGTTACTTTTTATGGACTTTGTAACATTTTTACAAACCCTTTGTGTGTTCGCGATATTTTTTAAAAATCAAATCTTGTTTGGAATTTAATGTTTCTGGTACCAAATTAACCGAGTAGGGTAGGCCTTGGTTACTAAAAAAATATACTTAAATTCTGTCCACTTGTTTTATTTTTATATGACTTAATATACCCTGGTCAAAAACTTTTTTTTACCGAGTACTAGTATATAAGCTATCAGCATGTGGTTAAATTTCTGCTGATCATACTGATCATATTGGTAATTTCAGTTCTGCCAGATGTTGGATACACATACATTATATATATAAGTATAGATTCCTTTAAAATATATATTTCTGAATTAATCTACGAAGTAGCGTTCACTATTATTAAAATAGGAATATACAAAAGTGGACAGTACTAACACCTCCATATATTTTTATGAAATGTGCCCGTGCAAGTTTTTGTTCCATTTTGATTTGGCCGTTTGGAGCCTTTTTTGTTGTTCTATCTTCGATGACTGCATTATGTGATTATGTGATTATGGATTAACGGCTTCAGGTATTTTTTATGAAATGTTCCATGTCTATTAAGGTAAAAAAACAAGAGCATCGCCAAGCGGAGCATATACGCCCGTCGTTTCATTGTTGTAGACCTGATACCTTGAAGGAAAATAATTCAGACATATAATTCAGAGTGCTATGTACCTTTATCAGATGTATTCATCGTGTCATGTTGAATTCGTGTACAGTTTTCAAATTTTCTAAGGATCTAGTTTCGAGTAGAGAAAATCGATTTTCGGGTAGAGAAAATCGAGTTTCGGGTTTCGAATATCGAGTTTCGAATAGAGAAAATCGAGTTTCGAGTAGACAATATCGAGTTTCGAGTGGAGAAAATCTAAGTTTGAAAATTAACAACAGAAAACAGTCAAATATTAGCAGCACTGGTATTATAGAGGCAGCAGAGATGTGTCCACGTGTTTTCATCTTTATCTATAATGACATGTCTTATTAATAAATACCCTTACATATGCCCTTGTAACAGTACATTATATATATAAGCATAGATTCCTTTAAAATTAATGTTTTTGAATTAATTTACAAAGCAGCGTTTACTATTATTAGTCCACTACGAGTGTATAAGTTAATTTACTCTCTGTCTGTCTGTCTGTCCCTCTGTCTGTATGTCCGCAAAAACTGGATTGTGATTGTGGACAGTACTAACACCTCCACACATTTTTATGAATCATGTTGAAAATGTGTACAGTTTTCACATTTTCTAAGGATCGAGTTTCGAGTAGAGAATATCGAGTTTCGAGTAGAAAAAATCGAGTTTCGAGTAGAGAATATCGAGTTTCGATTAGACAATATCGAGTTTCGAGTAGAAAATCGAGTTTCGAGTAGACAATATCGAGTTTCGAGTAGACAATATCGAGTAGAGAAAATCGAATTTCGAGTAGAGAATATCGAGTTTCGATTAGAGAAAATCTAAGTTTGAATATTACCAACAGAAAACAGTCAAATATTAGCAGCAATGGAATTATAGAGGCAGCAGAGATGTATCGAAGTGTTTTTATCTTTATCTATAATCACAGGTCTTATTAATAAATACCCTTACATATGCCCTTGTAACAGTAACATCAAGTTTCCAAGTTTATTTTGTACAGTATATAAAAGATGACGACTCGTGCTCTTACTCCAGGACAAAAAAAATATTGGTTTCAATGATCGGTTGGGATTGATAAATAAAGGTCGAGATTTGTTCTCCTGAGAAACTACGATTCACAGCAGAATCATTTATATATAATATATATAAGCTATCAGCATGTGGCTAAATTTCTGATGAACATACTGATCAGACCGGATATTTCAGTTCTACCAGATGTTGGATACACATACATTATATATATATAATATGTACTATAGTCTTTTAAAATTAATATTTCTGAATTAACTTACGAAGCAGCGTTTACTATTAGTAGTCCACTACCAGTGTATTACCATGGGGACTATATGTTAATTTACTCACCGTCTGTCTGTCCCTCTGTCTGTATGTCCACACAAACTGGATTGTGATTGTGGACAGTACTAACACCTCCATACATTTTTATGAAAAGTGAACGTGTTAAGTTTTCGTTCCAATTTAATTTGGCCGTTTGGAGCCTTTTTTATTGTTTTATCTTCGATAACTGCATTATGTGATTATGGATTAACGGCTTCAGGTAAATATGAAATGTCCCATGTGCATTAAGGTAAAAAAGAACACAAGAGCATCTCCAAGCGGAGCATTATAATACGCCCGTTATTCATTGTAGTAGACCTAATACCTTGAAGGAAACTAATTCATTCACCTTAAACTTATTGACAAGGTTATGTTCACGGTTAAACTTAAATAAACCATATTTGAAACATATGAATCAGATTTTGACCGTTTATACGATGCATTCACTGGATCATGCTGAAGATGTTTGCAGTTTCACTGTTGTACATAAAGGTTATTAGCCACAACCACTTGCAAAATGCCAGGTTAAGTTCCCGGTTAATCCTTTTTCAAACGGAAATAATTTAAAAATATATAAACGAGAGAGTTATGTGCCTTTATCATATGTATTCTTTGGCGCTGAAGATGTGTGCACAGTTTCATTTTTGCAGACCTTATACTTTGTAAGTTATTAGCCACAATCAGTTGTCAGGTCAAAGTTAACGACAGACTGAGTCTGACGTTCGGACGTTCGACGCCACGACACAATACATCAGTACCTACGGATGTATAAAAGGAGGGACTTTTGCATGTGTAATGTTTTTATTTTCTGTTTCTATCTGCAATATGCGATTGTGGATTAACGATTTCGGATATTTTTCATGACATTTAGCATAAATATATATTTATTTGGACAGTAACAGGCACATTCATTTTTAGCTCTACTGGCCAAATGGCTTACTACCACTATCAGTATGTATAGTCATGATGTCATACTTCAGTGCTCTTTTTCCCACAGAAGACCTATAACAACATATACAGGTTTCCTCATGATCGTTCCAAGAATTACAATTATTCAAATTCATTTATGTGGTAAATAGCATTGATAAGAACAGGTTATGTTTAAAATGATGTTAAAATACATTCATGAACAATTGGATCAATTATATAGTATCTGGGATATAAAGCCCTGGTTTATAGTGCAGATTTATACGAGGTACAAGTGATGTGTGCTAAATTTAACACACACGGAAGGAATGTCGATTTAGTAAAATTTTGTCAATTTATAAATGTTATCATGTTTGATAATTAATATCACGTTAGCATTATACACTATATTCATTAAATGAGTCATTTTGTTATATTTCTTCAATTTTGTTTGTATTATATATGTGGCTTAAAATGAAGACCCTGAATTTGGCAGCAGGTGAAGACACATTTGATATACTTTATGGCCCTTCAATCTTTTTTGAGCACTAAGTTTGTACATTCAGTAGGAGTGACATAAAATGAAGTAACTCCTAACCAGTTTGGTAAATTTTATTGTACATTTTGATCAGCTGACATTAAATGAAGTAACACCAATCACTTTGGTGAATTTTATTCCACATGACTAAGATGTATTTATCTTCCACAAAAGTACCCAATACAAATACAATTGAATAAGTTTAAATGCAATCTATATAATGTAATATATAAGTACATCGAAATCCAATAAACATATGTTTATCATATGTTATTATATAAATTTTAATATATTATTATATAAATATAGGGTGACAGTGGCTATTGTTAACCTGAGGAAAAAGTGACATTATTTTTCCGAAGGTTGGCAATATCCACTGTCAATTTCCGCTGTATATTGTATATACTGCACACTTAATTCCAAACAATATTCCAAAGAAATCCCAAGATGTTTTGTAAAAAGAATGTTGCAAGGACATAACTGTGATGTTGTAGACGTTTTAGGTTAAATTACACTAAAGCAGCCGGTTGTGCTCGCCTGGTGCAGTCGAAAGTAGTTCTGTATTAAAGAGTGCTATTCTTTTTTTTCTTTAAAAACTTTTTTTAGTGCAATTTCCTGTTATTTTTTGGTTGTAACTGTATTCTGGACACGTTCTAACGGGGGGCAGGACTTAAAAATAAAAGATAAATGATGCTTAAATGAAAGATTGTAAACATTTTAATAACTAAAAACAATGGAGTTTACAGTTTGCTGAGATGACATTTAAGTGCATTTGTTTAAAAACAAAATGCCATTATATAAAAATAAAAAATAAAAAGCATCAGCTCCAAAAAGTAGGTCAAGGTCATAGATGAAATCCATGCAGCCCAAAAAGATGCACTACCCAAGACACAACTATGTCAAATAGAATGTTTTGTCTTCCAAAGATTAAGCTATAAACTAGGTTTAAAGCATCTAGTGCATAATTATAGTTCATGAGAAAGTGATGTAAATGTAACAATTACAGTTATCTACTCTTTGCTTGGATGGTGAAAGTCACATCCACATTTGCTTTTTGACACACCCAAGAAACAACTATAAGCGAAGTTTGAAAGGTCTAATGCATAAAGTGTGTGAGAAAGTGACCTAAACACAAATGTTGAACGTACAAATTATTGATTTATTTGCCCTTTGCTTGGAGGGTCAAGGTCACATCCACATTTGCTTTGAAAGGTTGCAATGTACCACTAAAGATACAACTATAAGCAAAGTTTGAAAGGTCTTAGTGCATACAGTTTGTTAAAAAGTGACCTAAACGCAAAAGTTGGAAGGTAAACATTTTAAGGTAATCTGCCCTTTGTTTGGAGGGTCAAGGTCACATCCACATTCGCTTTGTCACGTTGCGATGTACCACCCACGATACAACTATAAACAAAGTTTGAAAAGTGTAGTGCATAATGTTCGCGATAAAGTGACCTAAACGCAAATGTTGAAGGTACAAATTATTAAGTTATCTGCCCCTTGCTTGGAGAGTCAATTGAATTGAATTGGTTTTTAAGGCGCACCAACACATGAATGGTTATATGGCGCCTAACAGGCATGAACATGCCAGGCTCATCCTCCATGTACATCGAGATAAAAAATATGGAAAATGGCCCTAGAACACCCTGAACTGTAGAGTTGCTGCAAAGATCACATCCACATTTGCTTCGTCATGTTGCAATGTACCACTCAAGATACCACTATAAGCAAAGTTTGAAAGGTCTAGTGCATACAGTTTGTGAGAAAATGACCTAAACGCAAAACTTGAATGTTGACGCCTTCTCCGCCGCCGCCGGAAAAGCAATACATATATCTCTTTTTTACTTCGAAAGGCGAGACAAAAATGACAAAATGAACATGAAGCGGGGTGTGGGGTCTACCCCTCTGCCTCTAGCGGGATTTGCAGTGGTTGTATTCTACCCCGGCAACCACATTGGGAGTATTGCAAATGGGGTTAATTTGAGTTAGCTACAGGAAAAAAATAATTATAAAAGTTTCACGATTTAATTCTGAATTCATGTTCGGCGCTCTATCCACTGAACTATAACGCTACTGGAGAAAATAGTATACTAACTACCATTTATTATGAGGCAAAATAACTTAACATATTTGAACGAAACTCAAGATCGATCAATAAATATGTTGTCCATCTTGCACGTGTAAATTAACAATACCTGGTGTAATTCTGTATGTTATCAATATGAAACTAACACTTCGCCTCAAAACAACCATATCTCGACTTGTTATTTAGCGCTTGATGAGTTTGTGTGTGCGCGCCTAGCCTTGATATTACGTAATGCATATTTAGTGTTAAAAATGCTACAACAGTAAATAGCCGTGGTCTAGTGGTTCAGCGTACATCCTTCAAAACTTTCAAGTGCAAGGCTGATGTTCAAATCCCCTTCCGAGCAACTATTTCTTTTATCACATATTCTGAAGCCGTATATTACCTGTACGGGAGCTAAATAAAAATGTGAAATTTTACGCATCGATTCTGCTTATATACCTACTTTTGGGTTGTTCGTCGATTTGAAACTACTTCACACGTCACTCATTCATATTCATGAGTTATTACCAATTAAAATAGATACTGTGTAGCTTTAAGCATGGGAATGCTCTACTTGAGCGTGGGTACATTTTATACTAGAGCGTTCAAACGCTTTACTGAGAGAACAGACGTGGGAGCTTTTGAATGTTTTACTACAACGTGGATACGGTTTACTAAAGCATTGTAACGTTCTGTTAAAGCATGGGAACGCTTTAAAGCATAGGAAAGCTTTACAAAAGTGCGCTCTACTAGAACGTGGGAACATGTTATTCTAGAGAGTTCAAACGCTAAGTACTAAAGAAAATGAAAACATAAGTATTAGTGCGCGTGATGTTTCACTTGACTGTGTTAACAAATGCAATTAAATAGTGTACTTCAATCACAAAAGAAGAGTTCAAAAGAGTAGGAGAATTATTAGTATTGACTCTACTTCTTCACTGCTAAAATACTAATGACTACATGTATTATACAGATACATTTTAATATATAATTACCGTATTCCTCACCATTCTTACAATGATTTTGTCTTTTCAAAACTGATTTTCACCACTCGAGACTCGATTTTCTCTACTCGAAACTCGAATTTTTCTACTCGAAACTCGAATTTCTCTACTCGAAACTCGATTTTCTCTACTCGAGACTCGATTTTCTCTACTCGAAACTCGAATTTCTCTACTCGAAACTCGATTTTCTCAACTCGATACTAGACTTTCTCTACTCGAAACTCGAAGTTTGGCATATCTAAATCTTTGTAACAGTACACTTTGCCATGCTCTAAATGGAGATAACCGTGCCCTAAGTGGATTTGGTGTCACTAGCTACGCTGAGATATACCGAGGCATTGCATTTTATGAAGAAAAAAAAGGGGAAAAAACACCGAGGCATTGCATCTGTAAAATTGGGAGAATGTACTTACTATGTACACCGGTAGCTGTATCAGTGTTGGGAACGAAACAAAAAATAGATACAAAATTAAAAAAAAAATGAACATGTTCTTTGTTGAAAACAAACATTTAAAGTTTTCCTGATTTTTTTTTATCCCAAAGTATTGTAGTTAGAGACTATAACTACAATACTCTGTACTCTGGGAGAATGTTACGCTCCCCAGTCAGTGGACGTATTTACCACTTCGTTCCAGAATATTACATAGTAATTTATAACCAATGCAAAGGAGAGTAGGATAATGTTTGTTTTCAACAAATAAATTGTTTGTTTTTTTTTAATTTTTATATAGATCTAGATCTATTTTTGTTTAGTTCCCGACACTGATTCAGCTACCTGTGACTAAGTACTTTACATATAAACAACCGCAATATCGATAAATACTATATTATTGATAAAAAAATATCTTAAAACTGAAAAGCTTGTCTTCGATATATGCCCTAAAACGTAAGAAATTGCATGTAGAAATAATAATAAAAAATTATCCGGAGTTTTGTGGGTGGGTGGGCAGGGGTGCGTGCCACCAGACCACCACATTAAGGGATTGGCCTCAGTTAAATTTCAGGGCTGGCTACGGGCCTGTCACACGTATTTTACACATGTGCAATGCAAACATTCTAAATGCCCCCCCCCCCCCCCCCCCCCCCCCCCCCCACCTCCACACACACACACATCCGCACGCCTCTCCTCGCCCCTAAATTCATGAATGCACATGTAAACAGTTAACTTATAGAAATCAAGGGGAAAAGTAGCATGATTAAACTTACTGCAGATCTATTGATTGTTTTATTCAAGCATTTAACAATTTCCTTGATACGCAACTTGTAAATAATACATTAATCATTGAAATTCAAAGGAATCAACGAACATTTGAAACTAAACAACACAAACTGTAAGTATCCGCGTACGTTCAATGTCAATTACACGTTATAGGCCTATATACGTCTATTATATACGTCATTATTTACGTCACGTGAATTCATACGTGTCAAATGCCAAAAAAGAAATACTCAGGGGATTTACTTCTGTATAGAGAAACGGTTGAATTGAATAACAAATATAACTTCAAATAGATCATTAATACTATGAAAACATGCGATAAAAAAGTTATAATTTTGTTCTGCTCGCGGTAAAGACGTTAACATGACATTAAAGTTTGATGTGCAATAATTCATCATTGTGCTAATATATCCGACATCCTCAAAATGGGCAATCGCATTAAACTTTGGAACTCGGTATTGTCTCCTGAAAGCTACCAACAGCTTGCTTTTCTCCACTCGAAACTCGATATTGTCTACTCGAAACTCGATATTTTCTACTCGAAACTCGAATTTGTCTATTCGAAACTCGATTTTCTCTACTCGAAACTCGATTTTCTCTACTCGAAACTCGATATTCTCTACTCGAAACTCGATTTTGTCTACTCGAAACTCGATATTCTCTACTCAAAACTCGATATTCTCTACTCAAAACTCGAATTTGTCTACTCGATATTCTCTACTCGAAACTCGATATTCTCTACTCGAAACTCGATTTTGTCTACTCGAAACTCGACACTCGAAGAAAAGAATCCCTCCTGCGAGAGATGGAAGTTAAAAATAAACGTTAAAAAAACAAAAATAATTGTTTTCAGAAAAGCTGGGTTATTACCACGTAATTTAAATTTTCTTTTCGATGGCGTACAAATTGAAATAGTTAACTCGCTTACCTACCTTGGAGTTGTTTTTACCCAAGGCGGTTCTTTCAGTGAAACGCAATAAACGTTAGCTGGTAAAGCACAAAAAGCAATATTCAAACTAAATAAGTATCTTTTAAAATTTACAGATATTTCAATAACTCATAGACTGGAACTATTTGATAAGCTTATATTGCCCATTTTAAATTATTCTTGTGAAGTGTGGGGATTTCACATTGCAAACAATATTGAAAGAATACATACACTTTATTGCAAAAGTATATTGAATGTAAAACGCAAAAGTGAAAAAGGTTTTTGTATATGGTATCCTAGGTAGGTTTAGCCATTGTATAGAATCATTAAATATCGGTTAAAGGTTTTAAATAGTAGTGAAAACAATTATTGCAAACTAATTTATAATGTGCTAAAAACAGATGCTGATATTTACCCAAACAAAGTATCATGGGTAACCCTAGTTCGCAATTTATTATCGTCAAT
>JAWPHD010020558.1:0-31367 GCA_037043455.1 Cyrtodaria siliqua | reverse complement strand
CACCGATTTTTGGGCAAATTCTAAGTTGAAAAGGGGCCATAACTCCGTCAAAAATTGGTGGTTTGTAATCAAAGTCTAACTTGACTTGTATTTTATGGTCTTAAACCCGTGTACCAAAAATTATTTAAATCCGTCGACCCTTTCATGAGTTATCGTCTGAACACCGTTTTTTGGGCAAATTCTAAGTTGAAAAGGGGCCATAACTCCGTCAAAAATTGTAACCAAAGTCGAACTTGACTTGTATTTTATGGTCTTAAACCCGTGTACCACAAGTTATTTAAATCCGTCGACTCTTTCATGAGTTATTGTCCGGAAACTTGTTTTTTGGGCAAATTCTAAGTTGAAAAGGGGCCATAACTCCGTCAAAAATTGGTGGTTTGTAACCACTTGTATTTTATGGTCTTATACCCGTGTACCAAATATTAATTAAATCCATCCACCCTTTCATGAGTTATCGTCCGGAAACCAACAGACCGACCGAAGGACAGACAGACCGACAAGCTCACTCCTATATACACACCCCAAACTTCATTTGTGGGGGTATAACCATGTTTGACATGTGACCCCAGGGTCACCATTTGAACAAACTTGGTAGAGGACCATAAGCTGAGTGTAAATACAAAATATTAAACTTTTGGCTCTTGTATTTTTAGAGAAGAACTTAGAAGATTTTTTTTAGTTTTCTCTTGTATCAGTCGATGTAAAACAGTGACCCCTGAGGCAAGGCCAAATTTGACCACAGGGTCACCATTTGAACAAACTTGGTAGAGGACAATAAGCTGATGGTAAATACAAAATATTAAACCTTTGGCTTTTATAGTTTCAGAGAAGAAGATTTTTTGAAGTTTTTCCCTATACAAGTCTATGTAAAACTGTGACCACTGGGGCGGGGCAAAATTTAACACCATAGTCACCTTTGAACAAAATTGGCTGATAATATATAAAAAGTATTAAAGCTTTATATTATATATTCTGGGATGATTATAGAAATTTCCCAGTTTGAGAAAATCTATAACATAGCCCTTCATCTACTGTGCTATCTCGCCTAGTGTGCAAGATAGCACAGTAGCCAATTGTTATGAATAGACGTCACGATATTACGTCACGAACTGACGTCATGATATTACTCCTCGCTGTCGCCAAAGGAGTGACAGAAGAAGGAATACTTGTGTCAAAAGACAATTGGAAAGAAATTCATCACAGAATATATATTATATAGTTTAATTAACATTTTTGTCGTGATACAGAAAATAATTCACTCGTGAGAAATATTCTTGCGATATAGAAACTCGTGCGAAAACGTACTCGTTTCTATATCGCAAGAATCTTTCTCACTCGGGAATTATCACTTCAACAATGTTAATCAAACTCTATATCTCTTGTTGTTTCAGAGAAGAAGATTTTTGAAGTTCTTCCCTATAACTCTATGTAAAACTGATCTTTTAAGGGCCCCTAAGCTCCCAGTTAAAGAAAAATGAACGAGGTTTTTGAGAAAGAAAAAAAATTAATAATTTTTTTTTTTTTTTCAGAAAAAACAAGGGCCATAAATCCGGTGTTACTCATCCGATTTGGCTGGTTTTCGAACTTGTCCGAGCTTTCATTGATATAACAATCTGTGCAAGTTTGATAAAGATCAAATAATAAATGAAGGTGCTAGAGTGTTCACAAGGCTTAATGTGACATTTTTCAGCAAAACAAGGGCCATAACTCCAGTGAAACTAATCCGATCTGACTGGTTTTCAAACTTGTCCGAGCATTCAATGACATAAAAACACTGGCAAAGTTTCGTAAAGATCCGATTAATAGTGAAGGCCCTAGAGTGGTCATAAGGCAAAACTTAACGGACGACGGACAACTCGTCATCCGGTGACGATGGATTTGAACCCAAGACCCCAGGTTTGCAGTGTACATTACCAAATATTTTGAAAATTTTACAAGTTCAAAGGCCATAATTGACGAACTTGAATAAAATATTATTACCGTATACACATTCTGTATATTTTTTTATTATTAAAGATTGGTTGTAAAATGGAAGTGCTACAGTGATAACAAGGCCAAAATATGTCTTTTTTTTTTTCAATTCAGGGGCAAAATAACTCACTTCAATACCATCAGATATTTCTGATTGAAGAACTTGTCTTAGATCTATATAAGTAACAAGTATTTTTTTCTACTTGCAACCTGCAAAAATCTACTTGATTTAGCAAGTAAATAAGTGTTAAATTTGAACCCTGAAGATCTTTTTATACACACTCTGTAATCATGATCATATGATTGAAAATTATGAAATTGTCGATATTTCAAGGGCCATAATCTGGCTGGTTCAAGACATCGAGCGAGACCTTTTGGATATATATACTGTGTAAGTTTGGTTAAGATCGGATAAAAAACTGTAGGGGCTAGAGTGCTCACAAGGCAAAATTATGCATGTTTGACAATTCATGGGCAGATAACTCAGATATTAATGATTGAACCTGGCTGGTTCAAGAACTCGTCCGAAATATTATGGATATATAACTACTGTATAAGTTTGGCCATCATATAAATGTATTGAAAAAAGAATAATACTTTTTTTCAAAAGTTGAAGGCAACTTGATTTCCAGTTTCGAGCCAAAATACGTAACTTTGTCTCCCAGACTGAACACGAGTTCTTGACCAGTTGCTTGATCTGTAACACGATGCACTGTCACATCGCGCGTGTCGAGTACCTGTTAAAAAGATAAGTTGCAAATATATCATCTTAAAGCAATTTATAGCCATATCATACAACAAAAATGCCATTTGTTATAACCAATTACATAATATAGAATTAAATTCATATTTTGGGAAAATTATTAGAACAAAAACATTTTAGAACAAGCCTGAAGGAGTTTACGTTAAACATGCCCATATTCTGTAAAATTAACTCTCTAATATTTTACTAAAGAAATATTATTTTAATCCTATATTATGTAATATATAAACTTATTTTTTGTTAAAACAATGTTTAAAACTAAACAAAAGAGCACTGTCATTATCACCTTGTCCATTGTACACACATGCAACAGTAATGGAAGTGGGTGAAATAAAAAAAATAAGGTCTCATAAGTTCAGAGAAGATGTTTCTTGATTTTGTTTTTAGTATTAAATAAAACTTGTTTGAGAATAGTACATTTCCTTTTATGTTTGACTTTCAGAGCATGAAAATTCCTCTCGTCCGCTCATCATGACGAGTGTTCATTGATGCAGGACAAGTAGAAATTCAGAAATTGTAATTCTTTAACAATTTATCAATATGACCATTCAAATATTATGTAGAATGAGTAACTCAGAAACAATTTTTCCTGCCCTGACTTTATTTTAATGTTACAATAAATGTCTCATCAGAAATGTAATTCAGCAACTTGACAACATTTCTGTACCTAGGCAGGAGTAGTAATGCTACTATAACCTGAATTACAGGTATCTAAGTCCTGGCCATTCCTGGATGGTTAAGTCGAATAAAGGAATTCACGATTAACGAGAGTCCCTAGTTTTCCTGACATGGTCACATTGTTAATCGACCTACCACTTTATCCACTCCATCTTTCTGCTTTAGCAATGACAAATGGACCTCTCCAGATAAGATCTGCTTGCTGAAGTCCACATCTAGATTCAGGTCAATGTTTGTCACTAAAACCTCTTCTGGGTTAGAAAATGATGTCGGGTCTGTCACACTTAATGCTGACATACTTGGTTTCTGTAAAGTAAAAAAGAAGAAAAATCAATATCAAATATAGGGCCCTTTTATAAAATAATGAAAAACATTGGTAAACATATGTATTTTAATAACAACCCCTGTTTGATATGAGACTTATTCCACACGTTCACAGTTAAAATACGGGAAGATTTAAAAATCATAAAAAATTACTATAATTCTAGGTTATCGATTGTGTAAGGGGTGGTTACTGCTGCTGGCATATATTTCGATCTGCGGCAGCAGCACTAGCTGAGGACTGCAGTAAAAATTATTTGCATGCTGGCAACATCGGACTTATTAAAATTCAAAGGTAGCTGTAAGAATCATAGCTTTCATAGTTTAATAATATGTGTCTACAACAGAGCTATGACTCTTCCAGTTCGGAAAATTGGTAAAGTATGAGCCACTACTCCAGGTTGCAAGATTTCGATCCCATATATGGAAACTTAGCTCCTCCCACCACTAGTGTGGTTCTCTGGTACACTACACTGCGTCTCAATTCCACTAAAGATAGGCGGAGATATTCAAAATCCATATAAAGAAATTGCGTTTTTGGCAAGATACACCCACCCCACCAAAAGGTACTATGTATAACCGAAGTTTGAAAGGTCTAGTGCATTCAGTTCCTGAGAAAGTGAAGGTAAAAGTTAAGTTATTTGACCTTTGCTTGTAGGGTGAAGGTCACATCTGCATTTCGTTTGACACATTGCCAGTTCGTAATTACACAAGTCCAAAAAAAAAAATAGGTGCGTTTTCTATTGCATGCTCTAAAAAACTAGGTTAGGTCGGTAGGCCTTTTTTTTTTTGGAGCATGATATTGAGATTCTACTTGTATTTCTCATAAACCCCATACAAGTTGATGATGAAACTGAAAATCTCCCTTTGATGTAAGTTTACCTCGATATATTGTAATAAATCATTGTTCAGAACACATTTTTATTTTTTATCATTTTTAATTTTTTTTCATAAAATGCTTCAGGGTTGGCCCCTTAAAAATAGGGACCCGGTCGGGCCACCGGAAACACAGGTATTTTTTTTTTTGCCTAATGTGAAAACATTGGTAGGGATTCGTATGAATCGTAAGGAAAATGGGTACCTTAGCTCTTAAAGAAAGTATATGAATCACTGTTAAGTATATATCTAACAGATAGATTGATGTAGTAGATAGTCCATGTCCGACCAATTAGCTCAGTTGCTAAAGTATCGGAAATGTAGTCCGAAGGTCAAAAGATAGAAAAGGTCACGGTGTTGAATCCAGGTCCGGCTAGCTGCATATTTGTCTAGCCTTTATGGCGATTGGTGATCCAGCCATTGTCGATCCAGACTGGATCATGACTAGATACTGTAGCATTCTGAGTTTCATCCCATGCCATATCTGTCTGGGGATGAACTTTATATGCGTTCATGTTTTGGGGGATGGGGCAGTGGTATGTCAAGATTCATAAGTCAAGAGACTGACAGGTCGACCTGCCCATACCACACAATCAATCATGAACTGTGCTCGCCCTATGGGTTTAACCTATTTCATATTATATTGTGGCGGTATTGGGTACCCAGTGGCCTGGTTAGCTCACTTTACTGGCCGTACTTTTCCACCCTGCCTTGGTTTACTTGAATAAAACAGCAAAACCTAACTTTCGCGAAAACTAATGACAAACAAGGTGTATCAATATATTTGATCTGAAAAAAATCCAATACACTTTAATCAAATATGAAGCAAAATAAAGTAACACTACCTCAAACAGAAAACTGTATTTTTTCCAAGCAAGCGCAACCAAACAATTAAATATAAAATATTGAGCCGGCTTTCGATTTGTTTTGCCCTCTTATCCTTGAAGTCCCGCGTTGTCTGAACATTTCTACTTCACCGCAAAATGTTTGGGAACCATGAACGCACCTGCGAAAAAATGCGGATCACGTGATTTATTGATTACGGATTCTGAACAGTTTATTTTTGTTTTATCCGTTTACTGGACATTTACTAATTAACAACAACTCGTTATCGCTGTTTGAATTCATTTTAACCCATTGTAATACATGGAGTGTCAAATGAGTGAACATTATAAAGACTGAACTTTGTGTGGATTATTAGGTCAAATTGGATGTTAGATGAAGACAATACAGTGATGACAATAGAGGTCGTCCAACTGTTTGATGTTTACAAATTCCATGGTAACTGTTTTGCTTTTTTTTTCAAACGCCTTGTTTAGAATAATTTCTTTCTAAATATGAAATAGGCAAGCCTTATGCTGATGACAACTCATTTTTGTATTGATAGCCAGGTAGAACCGCATGTTATTGTTTCAAGGAATAAATTAGATAGAATAGAAGAATAGAATATCTTTTATTTCCAATCATTGGCCATCACGGGTGTAATCACATAATAATTTTGACATATATGAGGTTATAAAAGAACAAAAGCTTAATTCTGATTATACAACACAATTAACATAAGTAAACATGTAATTAGATAAGGCATAAAACAACAAGAACTTCAACAAGTTAAGTGCACATTATATTAACTTGTTAGATAAATAAACGGTGTTTTACTTTTGTGTGCTGTAGACAAATTATGCTAATAACTAGGTCAATTGAGAATGCATAGAAGAACCTAAATAAAAAAACATAACAACAGCAAACTGATAGAGCCTTTAAACACTATAAACAAAAAACAAACAAAATATTTAGGACCGAAATACACTGTTTAACTAATCCAACCTAGATTATTTGTATATATATTATTTATAATTTGACCAATAATCTATTTAGACTATTAATAAAAATGTGGTCTGTCTGCAATAAATGCCGTCTTTTAACCATGTTCTAAAATATTTTTGTCCTATTGATTAATTTGTTTACTGAAAAACACCAAGAAAACACCGAGCAATGCCAAAATTTTAATACACTATTTAATGATACATGTATATAGATTAAAATTATATCGACAAATGAATAGTATTATAATTATAAATGATAGCAATATGTCTCTGGTTATAATAAATGACAAAGATTTAAGATGCGCCCTGTTACATCAGCCAACATATGTTTATGTGTGAGGAACAAATAAAAATTATACTCGTTCCAAATTTTGACACACCTGAGTGATGTCTCTAATTTTTGAAACAGGTGACTACTTTGATTTGGCAGGCAGCTACCATTAGTGATCGAGCAAAGCAAAAGAGGTTGTTAATGGGTCCGCGGGCATTCTCCCTTGCGGATAAGCACAGGGTCTTAGTAATGCAATCTCCTTGGTGCTAATTAAGGTCAGAATTGTTAGTTATTTCATGATTCTTCAGATGATGAAACAATTCCATAATATTAGATACTGATTTAAAAAAATAAAACAGGCTCCTGCACAATCTTTAATTTTTGAATCCAATTAAATTGTTACAAAATGTCTACCTGGGCAAACATACAAAGTGACTGATTGAAATTTACAACAATATCAAATAGACCGTATTTACATCACATTTGCATCATCATGCTAGAGTTTAGAGTGAATATCGTGAAAGAATACCATGGTCGTCTTGATAAACAAATTGGTGTTAATTATCATGGCGTTAAATGCATGTGATTGCGAGTTACAATAATGGATATGCTCTTCCAGCGTACCCAGGATTTTTTTAGGTTGTACACACAAGAATATTTTTAGTTGAGCGACGTCGTAGTTTACTTGTGTATACTGACGACATATTTTAACAAATATTTAATAGGCCATATTATAATTTTGAAATAAGTTTTTTTCTGCCACAGAATGCAATTGCGCATATATCTTGAATACTATTTTAAAGTTAAAGCAATATACCTGTACTATATAAATGTAAATGACTGCATACATTGACTGTAGAACATTTAACGATCTGTATATTATTAAATTGTACAGAATCAAATAATAATATTCTTATATACATGTATTATACATTTCTTCAATAAATTTCAATGCATAGAAAGTTTATTACACAATATGTTCAATCTCTTTAAAATCAGATCCAAAATATTCGCTCCTTTACTTTCCGCTATTTAAATAGCGGAAAGTAAAGGAGCGAATATTTTGGATCTGATTAAATAGCAGAAAGTAGTGGAGCTTCTGCTATTTAAATAGCGGGAAGTAGTGGAGCGAATATTTTGGATCTGATTTTAATGAGATTGACAATATGTTTTTCTTAAAGTCCCTATTCCCACCATCGACAGGCAAAGTTTACAACAGATTTATATCATTTCTAAACATGTATACTGAAGATAAGTTAAATATATATATATATAACTTAACATATGTTGAAAATCCAAACTCTGCTAAGACACAATAAAAATGGCTTTAACCTGAGCCAAGCCAAATCCCAAAACTGGAGTGTCAGATAATTCATTTTATGCATATTCAATCTTGGATATTTTAAGTACCAGTGAATAAATTAAAACCTATACTTTTAATTGGCAGGGATACATGAACATTATTTTATGACCTAAACACCTGGATAGGGTTTGGATAAAAAAAAATAGTTGTGTAATTCTACTGTTATTTGGCGGGTAACGGTCCCTTTAATAATGTCATATGTAGATCTATGCATTACAGTAACTTTGTTATCTTATTGGTATCCTCAAGGAAATTCTATTATATATATGTTAAAGGGACTGTTTGTCAGAGCTGCATTGTCAAACAGGGATTGGTCTGAAGCACAGATATTCTGGTTGCTTACATGCCTGACAAAAATCACATCACAGTGATATGTCATGTTCAACTCCCAGGTTTCTGTTGCCAAGATCAAGGTCACACTTAAGACTGCGAAGGTCAAAGTTGGGTATGGTTACGTCTTCGCAGTATCTCTTAAACCAGTGGGTCTATTATGTGGATGTGTTGCATTCAGCTCCCAACTCTCTGTTGCCAAGATCAAGGTCACACTTAAACTTCAAAGGTATATAATATCTTTGTGTCTATTCCGTATCTACTATTAAACCAGTTGGCACATTTTGGATTTCCTTTATAATAAAACTAAATACCAGCCATTCAACTTTCCTTATATTTTTCGTAAATGTTTAGCCCAAGGTGATAAATGTTGCAATGTCAGATGTTTCTTGAAGTTTTAGTTTCATTTAAGTTTTTTGTTCGTTCTGTAGATGTTTTTGAAGCATGTATATGCAGGATTTTTATGTTAAATATATGGGAGAAAAACTAGCTGTTCTTAAATTATTTTGAGGGGTATATTTAACAGTTATGTGAAAAGCCAAAATACGATAGCAAAACAAATAGGGCATTCCTATTTTTTTTTCTATAGATTTTTGGCTTTTCACATAACTGTTCTGCGCTTGTTGGAATAGTCTTTTGTAAACTTTTGGTCTTTACCTTTCTATGCAAATAGGTCTACATGTACTTCACACAGATCTTTTAAATATCAATCTCGATAATACCTGCATTTTTTTTAAGTAGAACAAACCATCTCCCCAGGTCCACACTACGTGGTCCCGCTTTAATTAGTACCCCACTGGTCCCGGGGAGGAGTATAGGTTTGCACCTTGTCCATCCGTCCGTCCGTCCTTCCGAAATGCTTGTCTGGGCCATATTTTCAATACTATAATACTTTGAGATACCAAACTTGGTTTGTGGATACATCTTGGGATAGTGGTGTGTCGCTTACCAAAAAAGGTCACTGTGACCTTGACCTGTGACCTCTGTCATAGAAAATGTTTGTCTGAACGGTATTTTCAATACTATAATACTTAAGAGATACCAGACTTGATATTTGAATACATCTTGGGATAGCGGTATGTCGCGTACCAAAATAAGGTCACAGTGACCTTGACCTGTGACCTCTGTCATTGAAAATGTTTCGAAAATGCTTGTCCGGGCCATATTTTCAATACTATATGACTTTGAGATACCAAACTGAGTATGTGGATACATCTTGGGATATTGGTGTGTCGCATACCAAAATAAGGTCACTGTGACATGACCTTGACCTTTGACCTCTGTCATAGAAAATGCTTGTCCGGACCTCATTTTCAATACTATAACACTTAGAGATACCAAACTTGGTATTTGAATACATCTTGGGATAGCGGTATGTCGCATACCAAAATAAGGTCATTGTGACCTTGACCTGTGACCTCTGTCATAGAAAATGCTTGTCCGGACAGTTTTTTAATACTATAACACTTGGAGATACCAAACTTGGTATGTGAATACATCTTGGGATAGCGGTGTGTCGCTTACCAAAATAAGGTCATTGTGACCTTGACCTGTGACCTCTGTCATAGAAAATGCTTGTCCGGACCATATTTTCAATACTATAACATTCAGAGATACCAAACTTGGTATTTGAATACATCTTGGGATAGTGGTGTGTCACGTACCAAAGTAAGGTCATTGTGACTTGACCTTGACCTGTGACCTCTGTCATAGAAAATGCTTGTCCGGACCATATTTTCAATACTATAACATTCAGAGATACCAAACTTGGTATTTGAATACATCTTGGGATAGTGGTGGGTCACGTACCAAAGTAAGGTCATTGTGACTTGACCTTGACCTGTCACCTCTGTCATAGAAAATGTTTGTCTGGACCGTATTTTCAATACTATAACACTTAGAGACACCAAACTTGGTAAGTGAATACATATTGGGATAGCGGTGTGTCCGTACCAAAATAAGGTCTATGACCTCCATCATAGAAAATGTCTGGACATTTTTTGTCTGGGCCGGTGGGGGACTATGGATGGCCCTGCAATTCTTGATGCTCTTGTTCCATTAAGCGATGGGAAAGCATATATTAGCAGGATTATATAATGGATATTTCGACAATAAAACACGTGTAAAAACATTTTTTAATGAAAAAATGCGATAACCGGTTTAAAAGTACCTATAAAACGTTTTAATTTTACAATATGCAAACATTTTAAGCAGAAATTAAGGTTTTATTTCATACCCCAGGCAACCCCGTTTTCACTTCTTGGAGAAAGGGTTGGATGGGGTATAAAAAAGTTAATGTATGTAATACTCAGAACACGTAATGAACATGCCTTCTTGGATGAACAATCCAAAACATAAGCCTTCATCAAAAACAATTCTGTGCCATCTATCCTGCCTTAATTTACTTGAAAATATCCAACATGCTATTTTTAAAGAATTTCTTTGACACTAAATTTTATCAAATTTTAGTTGCAACAAAACATAAATGCTAGTGGTAATTTTCATGTTTAAAAGTACTGGTAGGTATAAAAGTCAATCTGGAAATGTAGCTTTCAGAGTTTCAACACAGTCAACCAAAAACATGCATTAAAATAAACAAGAACTACAATGGTAAAGTAGCTAAATTTTTCAAAACATATACACTGTTTCTAAACCTGCTGACGACGGATATATATAAATTTATATATAATTTACATATTTTGAGAATCTAAGTTCTCAGAACTTGGATTCTACAGTAGCACAAAATATATATGGCTTTAACCAGCCAGGCCAATTAAACCCCAAAACTGGAGCGACTCAGATTAAGAGTTACCAACTCATAATTCATTTTACGAATATACAATCGCGGGTATCTTAATAACCTGTCGATATTAAGCCAAAACTTTTAATCGGCACATATACATTATTAATGTATATGATATGAATACCTGGATCGATTTTTGATTAACAGTTTTGTAGTGTAATTTGGTCGTTACTTGGCGAGTTAGTTTCTTTAATAAGAAGCAAGGCAATTGAGACATATCACAGAGACAAATGTGTTGAAAATAGAGTTACTGCCTTGGAAAGGTCAGTGGCAAAAAGGCCGCTGGGGCTTTAAACCAGGTTCTCGGGTGCCCCAAAACTCAGTGTTACACTGTTGTCATCTCAATAAAATGTGACAGTGTAAAGAAATAAATCCCTGGTTATGAATAAATATTCTCTAATAAACAAGATAGCATTAATATAGGCAATATAAGTATAACACATAGATGATCATGTATATATGAATATAAGCAAACAAGAGCATAGAAAGCCACAATGCACTCAATGATTTGGCAGAAGCCAGAGCAACAAGAGAATGAACCATTTAGGGTGTGAGAGGACAAGATTAAGACAAACAACAAACACTACCATCTTTTGAGAATTAGATACATGTAGATGTCAGAGTGTCCACAGTATGTCGGGTCATCGTACAACAATCAAAGAGGAAAGCATAGTGGTGAATTGGTAATGAGTCAACCACTATAAGCATGCAGAATGATACTCCAGGGTCGATCATAACCACTTTTGATAAACCTTTTAACAAGTTTAATAAAGATTGTATGAAAGTGATTATGACCAAGGAACGTATGAAGTTTGTAAATCACGTCGTCATAGAAGTCTGGTTGTGATAGTCCTTTTTGCAGAAGAGTTCTTAAATGACAGTAACTTTTATATTTTAAAATTTTGCAATGTTTTAGACTATTTTTTCTTTATAAAGAAGATGGGAAGCTGGATTTTTCACATGCCCTGCCCAAAATGTCACTTGCTCAAAATTTAAGTATGCCTGTATGCCAAACACGGTCGATTTTCATGTTCTGCCACTAAGTGGATCAGACATATAGTGTTACTCATGTCCGTCAGTCAGACTGTCCATCCAGTGTTTTATATACAAAGAATATATTTTATTGATGTAAACATATTTCCTTTACATTGATTAATTTGTGAAGAAAAGTTCTTGCAACTTATATTAATCACTCTCAATGGCTTCCTGGGTTATTAAGAATCAATACTAAGCAATGTGGATTAACTATCTTGCTCAGGGATAAATAACATGACCACGACGAGTTACGAACCCATGACCTCTCAGTCTGAAGTCCGGTGCTCTACCACTGTTCCACGCACTTCACAATATATATTATATTGGAATCAATCGGTCCATCACTTCCCTAGACATTGCAATTCATGTCTGTAAATATAGATATAAAAATCGAACTGGAAAAGCAGCATTCAAGGACGACAGTCAACTACAAACACACAGAGAACCAATTTAAGAATGAATACAAGGCCAAATAAGACTTAACAAACACAAAAGGGTTGACAATAGGGCTACCGCCTTGGGAACGGTCGCTGGGGGTTTGTTAGCCACACATTTTGTGTGTGCAACCACAGGCAAACATTTTTAATTTTTTTTTTTTTCATTGAAAACCAAGTAGAACAGTTTACAGTATGTCATTGAAAACATATTTAAGGGGGGTAGTAGAGAAACAGGTGGGAAGTGGGGTAGTAGAGAGTGTGGGGGGGGATGGCGGGGAGTAGAGGGGGGGTAGGGTGTGGGCGGGGTTGGGTACGCGCCTGTGTGTGCAACATACTCCTCCCTGGAGGCCATTGTGCCAATTAAAACTAAACTTCTTGGCAAGTGGCTTTTGAAATGCGAGAAAGTGACATTTTGGGCAGGACAAGTTATTTTTGATCCACCTAGGTTTTAGTAGATTTTGAAAGCATTTCTAGAGCTTTCCAGGCTGAGACATATTTTTGGTCACCCCTGCATAACTTTTCTTCACCAAAAATCTGATATTCTGTAACTTCCATTTTTCCACTATATAATTGACCGAAATAGAAATATTAAAAGACATTGACTACGTGTCCTACGTTTATATATTTGCTTTCAAGTATGAATCACTTGTAAATAAACAATATTTTTTTATATAGTTTAAATGAAATGTAAATAAACATTATTTTTTTATATAGTTTAAATGAAAATGAAACAATGTATTGCAATATATTGGATTGAAACAACTCTTTATTTGTAAATTCAACATTTAAAGAAATCTCTTTCAAAACACAAGTCGCAGTACGGAAATGGTTATAAATAAACTACCCATGCTCATTGCCTAGGTTACTATTTAACAACTATAAATCAAGTGCCCGGAACAGTCTGTGCTGTTCCTGTAATGAGTCTTCTGATTTGGTAATTGTTTATCAATACCAGGCTTCACAGCGAATCAATACACGAATGCAGATCTCTTCTAACTAATTTCACAAAGCACCGCATATTTTGTTTTGCATTTAGCTGATGTTTTGGTTACCGATTGAGCGATAAAGAGAGAGAGATTATTAGTAAGATATTTGGAACTATTTGGTCAACTTAAAGGTATGTACATGTACACTGCCCACATAAACAGAGCAAGCTAGTTATGTGTGTTTAACATTTATATAAACAGATTTGTATAGAAAATTGTTATCAATGTTTGTTTGTTTTTCAACTAATGGTTTCTTTAATTTCAAGCTTTTTTGGCATCATCTATTCTCCAGCAATTTTTTTCCTCGGCTATTTAAATGGCAAGGTTGACAAATAATGATGGGTTAAGAGATCGACTTTTTTCATTTCCAATAGTGTTGTCATATTTTAGTAATTTTTTCTGCATGAGGTGTTTCATGTGATCTCTCTGATGGTCATTCTTTCTTTCACTCTGTGGGAGCAACACTTCCTATTGCTCTCTGTGAGTGTTGCTTCTGTCCCTATGTTGGCCATTCTTTCTTTCACTCTCAGTGAGTGTTGCTTCAGTTTCTTCTGTCACTCTCTCTGTTAAATGGCCATTCTTTCTTTTTCATTTTGTAGGAGCAACTCTTCCTATTGCTCTCTGTGAGTGTACTTGCTTCTTCTGTCACTCTTTCTTCTGTCATTCTTTCTTTTGGCCATTCTTTCTTTGACACTCTCTGGATGCATCTCTTCCTATTCCTGTCTGGCAGGGTCGCCATATGATTGGTGGCAGAAAAAAGGACCAACATGGCTCCTTGTGTTGGTTATTTAATATTAAGAAGTAGTGTTAAAGTGGTGTTAATCATCGAAAACAATCAATTAATCGTTACATTACTACCTGGTGCTCCTTCTGGTAGCCTGCTCCATCAATCCCATCTCAACTCTCTTTAAATCTGTCCTTGTTTGCATTCGGTTGCATGGTGGGTTTTGTGCAAATAAAGCTATACATTATGCTTTTAAATTTTATTGATGTCATATAGTATATAAACATGAAGGGTAATTACCTCCATTCTACAGAGTTCCATGTCAAGCGGTGATGATATGCGTACAAATTACTATGGGTACTAAGCTTCTAGGCATGTCTTCCCTCTTGTGGTGGATATTGGTGTGTTTATACAAGGTTGTTTAAATGTAGTATCATACGTCACAATGACAGTGTTCTTTCAGATCTTCAATATTGGAATAATATAAATATAGCAACAAAACTTCAGTTCATTTTATTCAAATAGATCATTACAGTGACTACCTGTGGCAAGTGCATATTAATGGGGCACACGTTATACAGTTTGCAGCATTTATTAGGCTACATTTTCCACACAATTTGAATCTGTGCAAATTATATCCAATGATTTTTAAAGAAACTGAACCCGTCAAATAACAGAAATATTTATAAAGCTTCTTAGCAATTTATAATTTTTTTAACATCTTTTTTATCGTTTTAAGACATTCATTATATTTTTAATAATGGTAGTCTTTGAATAATGCTCTAGCCCGAAGACCGGGGCTAGTAAACTGTCATTCAGGCTAGTGATTTTTTTTTAATTTATGTAGTTGGGCTAAAGGAAAATGAACGGGTTTCATAGAGTATATAAAAATTCAGGCTAGTGACACAAAAAATTAAAAAAATTACAAGCAAAATGTTGACGTTTTAAGTCAAAAAGGGGGAGAGAATCAAAAATCGAACATCACTTTTCGTAGATCCCTATCGAAATCCATGTTTAATAGCATACTTTAGATAACGAGCATGTCCTTGACACGAGTGGAAAAAAAAAAATTAAAAATAAAAAAAAAAAAAAAAGAAAGAAAAAAAAAGTGAAAAGTACAATTTTTTTTTTTCCAAAACGGGAAAATTAGACTCGGCGGATCCGTAAACCAAGTTATTAAAAAAAAAAGGCCTTAATCAAATAATAAAAGCACAGCATACATGACAAAGTTATATATTAAACATCAAGAGAATAAATGGTAGCTAAATTTTGCGCAAAAACGATGTTAAATAATTTTTACGGACTTTTCATCGAAAAGGCCGGTAATTTCGACTTATTTCGACTGCAAAGTCGGTAATCGCACAAAAAAGCCGGCAATTACCGGCGCAAAACCTGAGAAATGGCAGCCCTGATTTAACATTAAGTAGATGCTCTGTAGTGTTGCTGAGGTTAATAAGGATTAAATATTTATAATTTGAAAATCGGTTAAAATCTTAACTTAACTTATCTTATTAATATTTTCTACTTAATTTCTTTATGAATATGGGCTCATGTCATATAATAATGTATATGTGCAAATTAAAAGTATAGTTTTATTGATGGGTTCTTAAAATACCTGTGATTGAATATGCGTAAAATGAATTATGGGTTGGTAACTATTAATTTGATGGTCCAGTTTTCGGGGTTTTCCCTGGTTGGTTAAAGCCGTTTATAATGTTTTGATTTTCAAAATATGTAAGTTACATGTATATAATATATACCTTGTTTAGAAACGGTGTACATCTGTTCTTAAATTTGGCTGTTGTTGGCGTATAGCTACTTTAAAATAGTTCAAAACAAAATATTGAGACATATTATTACTAATTGTTGAGTTAATCACATCTTTTACTAATTGGTAAAGACTATGAAAAACAAACCAAATAATTATAATTTTATGTAATAGATAGAGTCTGGTCTTAGTGGGTTGGCTAATATTTAAACACCGAGATAAGGTGTTTAAATTAAACCATCGGGCTGAGACAGACTCAATCTTTTTTGCAGCATGGTGTACTTAGTAACACTGTGACGTCAGAGTTACCGTACTCTAAATTCCACTATCTGGTAGTTGTAGTACGGTATAGCCACGCCCCTTTAATCTTTTAGTTACCCTAAATTACAAGATTTAATACTTTAAATTCATCAAAGGAATGTCACCGATCATGCTACAATTTCCAGATATTTACATTCTGTATATATTTATGTGAATTTTAATTAACTACTGACATTGAACAATCAAATCAAGATAATAATTCTGAAAGCAATATTTACGACCCTTTTTGTCATAGTCTCTACAGATTCTAATTTTTCCTATTATTTTTTGGCTTGCACTTGCGAGTGCTATCCCATGTATTTACCAGTTTTTCTCTAAAAGTAACCAGTTCTCTGCTCAAAAGTTGAATGTTCAACAGCACGGGGACCAATGCGGAAATGACTGGTTTTCTGCTCAAAAGTTCAATGTTTAATATGACATTTTTGTATTTTAAACACAGCGCTGGAACCAATAACAGGTGTTCGCAATGTTTATAAATAGCATCTGTTAGCCATTGGTCCCAGGTACAGTATGATGTTCAGCCAACGTATGTCTGATGATGAGCTAACATTTAATTTAGCAAAACGATTTTGACGATTTTCATCAATCTGTTTTAACCCTTAACCTGCTACATATATAATATATAATGGACTGTTCGATCTTTCTTTGATTTAAGACCATTCCATTTATTTATATGACAAAGGGGTGTTTTTGGGAAAATTACTGATCGGCAGCTGGACATTGTAAACCAGGCTGCTCTAAAACTGACCCCCATTTAATGTAATATGTATCAACAAAACAAAAAGTACTGCCTTTTTTGCTGGTATTCCCATAGGCCAGTTTTTGAGGGAGAAGTACAGCTTGAACAGTGCTTTAATCAAACAATGTTTGATGTGTTTATTATATAAGCACACTTCACTGAGTACTAAACAATCCTTCAAACAGTTACACATTTTGCCAAGCAATACTCCTTTATGGATGCTATGGAAACCTTAAAGGGAGGTAATTTGATGATTTTTGATAATAAAAAACTGCTACCTACACAATTGGTGTTGTGTTTTTCTGTGATTTTTTTCGAAAGCAATGTATAGGGAATATTGTCTTGGACAAATTGAGGTTAAGTTTGTAGAATTTATATGTTTTTACCAAAATTGCATGATTAAGAGAAAGGGAGATAACTTCCTTGTGAAATGAACTTTTGAAAAAAAAAATTGTTTGGAGTATTGGTGGTGGTCGATTTAATTATTCTATATACATCAGTTACTATTTTCTGTTTTGCTGTCTATATAATAAGGGAAAGAAAAAGGAGTACTTTTTATTTTTGCTTAGTATTATATTTGAGTTATAATGTAATGGATTGTTACAAATTGCTGCTTAGTGTGATTGGTTATTTACATTTACTTAATCATGCATTATTTGGTCTCTCTATTTTGTTATCGTGATCAGGATAGGTGATTTGGTTTAAAATCAGAATGAACTTGGGTCTGCCTTCAAGTTAACTATAATGTAATCACTCTGTCACCATACCCAAATAAACAAAATAAACGACAAATACCTGTCTTAAAGTCATAGGTGAGGATCTGATATCAAATTAAGTTTGGGGACTCTTTTGATAACATTTTAGATCCATGTCAGTCTTTCGCCTATACAAGTTTTGTAATAGTTTCAAAGTGTTTGATTAATTTAAACAAGTTGGCTAATGTGATTTTAAAGACACGCATCAATCTTGAAGTTTTTCTGAAGCATTAATATTATAAAGTTTCGATTTATTGATCTAGTATCATTTTGACTTTAAAACCTGCTTGTATATATAATTAGCTCTCCTGAACAAAGATCAGGAGAGCATGTGCCATGGTGCGGCGTCCGGCATCCGTCCGTCTGTCCATTAACTTTTTATTGTGGCGACTACTCCTCTGAATCTACTTGACGGATTTTCATGAAACCTCACAGGAATGTTGCTTTTGATGTCTAGTTGATTCCAGCAAAAATTCAGGTCAGCCAGAAATTCAAGATGGCCACCACAGCTAAAAATAGATTTTAAAAATGCAATTTTGTGGCATCTACTTCTGAAAAAAACATAAGAGATATTGATTTGGAACCATTACCCAAATGACTGGCACGATATGTAGTTGGTCCTAACCAAAGTTCAAATTTGATTTTTCCTAGAAAATCTTGTGGCGACTACTTCTCTGGAACTGCTTGTTAGAAATTCATGAAACTTCACAGGAATGTTGCTCTTGGTGTCTAGTTGATCCCTAGTAAAATTTCAGGTCGGCCGGAAATTCATGACATGATGTTGGTCCTTGTCGAAAATCTTTTTTCTTCATCATTAAACATGACTGCCAGCGGCCATCTTTGTTTACATAGAGTTATATAGTAAATACTTGTAGCAATACTCCTCTTAAACTACTTAAAAGATTTGCATGAAAATTAACAGAAATGTTGTTCTTGATGTCTATTTGATCCTACCAAAATTTCAGACCGGCCGGAAATTCAGGATGGCCACCATGGTTAAAATTATTTTTTAAAAAACAAATTTGTAGCGACTTCTTCTTGACAACTATAAGTGATATTGATATTTTTCTAAAATGATCAGCATGATAATATTATAATGTTGGTCCCTGTTGAAAATTATTTTGATTCAACATTAAACATGGCTGCCAGCATCTATCTTTGTTTACATAGAGTTATATAGTAAAAACTTGTAGCGACTACTCTGAAACTACTTGACAGATTTTCATGAAACTTCACATGAATGCTGATCTAGCTATCAAAACCTATCAGTAGAGCTTCAGGGTCATTGACCTCCTGTTTAATTAAATTGTCAGTTTTCATGTTTTTTTATTATTCTACCATAGCTTTACATATATTTTTGGTGCAGTAAATTCAACATTTAGTAATATGAAAAACAATTTTCTGTATACTTTTTTTATAACAGAAATTATTAATAATGGAACAAATGAATGTTATAAAGAAAAACTAAGGGGATGCCGCGATTGCCAATAAAATAAGATTGCCATGCATCCCTTTAAAGGGTCACACAATATTGATTTTTGAAAAACTCACAGTTTCCTATTTGTTTTTCTACATAATTTGCATTTGTTCAATCTGTTAATATTAATTATAAGAGGAGTATAAAGCAAATTGCTTTTCATATTACTAACTGTTAATACTATTGCACCAATAATATATATTCAAACCTAGGTTAGAAGAAGAAGAAAAAATTAAAACTCAATTTATTTAATTATATTCAAGCTGGTTTAAAGTCAAAATGATACTGGATAAATAAATTGAGATGCTAATTTCAGTGCTTGATAAATCCTTCAAGATTGCCATGTGTCCCTTTAAAAAATTGTGAAGGTACTCTGAAATCATGCCTACCACATTGCTAATCTAACTAAATACTTTCCTGATTACTGTCTGCTGTTTCATACGGATATAGATTATATTTTGTTTTGTTTGCTTATATGGTGTTTTACGTCATTTTCAACACATGTGAGGTTATATATGACGTCCATTTATTGTGGTGGAGGCAGACCATCCACTTTTCCTGGGTAGAACCAGTACCGTACACCTCCCGCCATCCGTAAGAATCGACACTTCCTCACTTACAAGTTGAGCCCCCAGTGGGATTCGAACCCGCAGCGGTGAGTGACGAAGGTTTACAACGCAACGTCGTTAACCATTCGCCCACGGAAACGCCCCGATATAGATTATACATACTCCTCAAAATAATTTAAGGATCACAAGTTAAAGGAATAGTAATAATTACTTAATCTTATTATTATGGATTCCATATTCATATAAAACGGTAATATACAGGGGCGTATCTATCTACTCAAAGTATGCAGCGAGGAGCGATGGAGTATTCTGGAATGACTATTTTTTTTCTACTATTTGGAAAATTCAGGCTAAATCATTAATTTCACAGTATTAAAATGTTTGAACATATTCCCAAAATGCACCACATAGTACCTAAGAATAAAATAAAATCTGGGAATGCCGCCACCCTTCCTGGCATATTGATCTTGCGCACACATTGAAAATGGTTTAGCTACTCCCTGATACATGTGTGTAACGTAACAGTTAGACCAGACTTTTTTAATTTTTGGGTTTACCGACCCGCCAACCCAACATATTGCCGAAATCAAAAAAAAAAAATACAAAATTTAAAAAAAAAAAAATTGTTTTTAATATTTTTTTTAAAAAAAAAAGCTTAACTGGCTTGACTGATATTTTGATTAGCCAGAATGCGCAGTTAATTTTAGACTTTAATACATGGTTTGGGGTTTTCTATCCGTCAGTTTGTCTGTCTGCATACAACAGTTTATAAGTCCACAAGTTGAAATTTCATGAAACTTGCAACAAATAATCAAAATAAACCATAATAGATTGCCTTTTAATTGACTTGTTACCTTGAAACTAAGATTAAAGTCATTTAATACTATTATACAATCTTTTTTCTTTTAGACGCCTTTGTGGGTATGTTTTCATGATTTTTTTTTTGATTTTTAGCTCTACTGATCAGAGATCAGCAGAGCTTATGCCGTGGTGCGGCGTCCGTCGTCCGTCTGTCCGTCTGTCCGTAAACTTTTATTTGTAGCGACTTCACAGCTGAAACTACTGGATGGATATTCATGAAACTTTACAGAAAAGTTGCCCATAAAGTCTAGTTGATCCTAGCAAAAATTCATGTTGATGTGAAATCCAAGATGGCCGCCAAAGCTAAAAATAGAGTTTTAAAATACAAGTTTGTAGCGACTTCTTCTTGAAAACTATAAGTGATATTGATATGGGACTTTTTCTAAAATGATCAGCATGACATGATGTTGATCCTAGTCAAAAATCGTTTTGATTCAACGTTAAACATGGCTGCCAGCGGCCATCTTTGTTTACATAGAGTTATATAGTAAAAAACTTGTAGCGACTACTTCTCTGAAACTACTTGGCGGATTGTCATCAAACTTTACAGGAATGTTGCTCTTGATGTCTAATTGATCCTAGAAAAATTTCAGGTCGGCCGGAAATTCAAGATGGCCGTCACAGCTAAAAATAGATTTTAAAAAATAAGTTTGTAGCGACTACTTCTTGAAAACTATAAGTGATATTGATATGGGACTTTTTCTAAAATGATCAGCATTACATGATGTTGATCCTAGTCAAAAATCGTTTTGATTCAACGTTAAACATGGCTGCTAGCGGCCATCTTTGTTTACATAGAGTTATATAGTAAAAACTTGTAGCGACTACTTCTCTGAAACTACTTGGCGGATTGTCATCAAACTTTACAGGAATGTTGCTCTTGATGTCTAATTGATCCTATCAAAATTTCAGATCGGCCGGAAATTCAAGATGGCCGTCACAGCTAAAAATAGATTTTTAAAAAATAAGTTCGTAGCGACTACTTCTTGAAAACTATAAGTGATATTGATATGGGACTTTTTCTAAAATGATCAGCATGACATGATGTAGATCCTTGTGGAAAATTATTTTGATTCGACGTTAAACATGGCTGCCAGTGGCCATCTTTGGTTACATAGAGTTATATAGTAAAAACTTGTAGCGACTACTTCTCTGAAACTACTTGACGGATGTTCATGAAACTTCACAGGAATGTTGCTCTTGATGTCTAGTTGATCCTAGAAAAATTTCAGGTCGGCCGGAAATTCAAGATGGCCGCCACAGCTAAAAATAGATTTAAAATAAATAAGTTTGTAGCGACTACTTCTTCAAAACAATAAGAGATATTGATATGGGACTTTTTCTAAAATGATCAGTATGACATGATGTTGGTCCTTGTCGAAAATCGTTTTGATTTGACCTTAAACATGGCTGCTTTGTTTACATAGAGTTATATAATGAAAACTTGTAGCGACTACTTCTTTGAAACTACCTGACGGATTTTCATGAAACTTCACAGGAATGTTGCTCTTAATGTCTTATTGATCTTAGCAAAATTTCAGGTCGGCCGGAAATTCAAGATGGCCGCCACGGTTAAAAATAGATTTTCAAAAAACAAGTCTGTAGCGACTACTTCCTGAAATCAAAATCAATCAGTAGAGCTTCAAGGTCATTGACCTCTTGTTTATTCCCTCCTCCTACCTTTCATTTTTCCAGGAAAAAAAATCAGTAAACCTAATAATAAAAAAAATCTGGCCTTGTGAAAGAATACAACTAAACTTTAAAAATTGCAAAAAGACAAATTGTTTAATTACTGCACTTTAAAAAATCACCAAAATCTAAACATGAGGCCTCTATAGCCCAGTGGTAGAGCACTGGGCCCACAAGCGGAAGGTTGTGGGTTCAAACCCCGCCGGATGCTGGTCTCTCCATTATCGTCTTTCATTTATTCATTGCTTATCATTCATTACCATTCGGCAAAAATCCACCTTCTCGGCCCTCAAATTTGCTTCATGAGTAGTTAGTACCTCACTGCTGACTTGTGACGATGTTAGGCCGACGTTCACTGAAAGAAGGGAAGCTGTAGACAGAAATTCGTTGGTTCTTCGTATGGCGCGTCTAAAGTATGCAGTGGCCAGTAGCCTAGTAGTGGTATAGTAGCTTGAATGGAGTACCGTTGAGTACTAGGGGGACGCTGTTTCACAGCAATAGACAATATCAGAAGACATATCAGCAATGTCCCAGAAACAGTACAATCCGAAGGAAAAAAGAGAAAAATCAGGTGAACTGCGGGTGAACAGCGAGAGTCGTCGCAGAAACGGAATATACAGCGAGGCTTCAGCAGAAAGTATGTCAGAACAGATCACCATCTAGTAGGAGGGACAACAGCAGAGCTGGCGGAAGACGGAGTGAGGGGAGGCGAAAGAAAGGAGCAGATAAAAGGGGTTGAGAAGGTGGGCCAAAAAAAAAAAAAATCTAAACATGGTCCTTAAATATATTTGAGGAGTATAATATTTATTTTAACCAGCGAGCTTATCATCATATCAACAGCAGGAGAGAATACCCACTGAAGGATTTCACACAATCTTATGGTAATTTGGTTTGAATAAAATACCAAATGAAATGTCATATGGGAATATGATTAGTAGCATTGACATTGAATTAGGAATGATCATATGCCATGATTATGGTATTTAAAAAAAGCATGCGATCTTCTAATTATGTATTGAATAATATATATTTTGTTTGTTATTAAAAAGGCATTAAGAATCAGACAAGTGCAGGCTCGTGGACATAGTGATTTTCCTTCTGTATAACAAAATTATTATTTTCAATTATAAGTAAGTGAGAGATCGCTCACATGAAGAACGAAAGGAGTGTATCAGATTGCCGGTCGTAACATTTGTTATAGACTATTTAAGAACTATGTTCCGTTTCATGGAATCCCATTGCAGGTGCATTAACAACAGAAAAAAATTAGAACTCAAATAATCCTGAATATTTTTACATGTAACTTGCAGTGTAATACCGGTATGTTTACACTTTTTTCTAGACTGTGCTTTGAATAATAAATACTAACTTGATAGATGTGTGTATTGACCCATACTCAGGTTATGTCATACTCAAGGTCATGTGTGTATTGACTAAATCTCATATATAATCTCAAGATTGTAGCACTGCCTAGGTAAATGTGTGAACATATTTAACTGAAAGTTTCATGTAAAAATATTCAAGAGTATTTGAGTTCTAATTTTCATCTCTTTCAACTGCAATCTCAATGGGATTACAAAAAAGGGGACATCATCCTTAATACGAATTTATGGTGCGACTATAACCTCCTTTGGCGCAGTTGGTTAAGGCATCAACACTATGTGTCTACAGACCTGAACCATATTATGTTAAAATAATACAAAAAAGTTATACGAAACTTCTACGGAATAAATTTTATTGATTCCTATGATTTGCGATCTTCGTGTGAGTACTCTGGTAAATAGAGAATAACAGTAAGTGCCTTTCAAGGTTTAGATAATTAGTCAAGATATGAGAATATAAAGTTTCTGACGATTTAAATTGTACCGCACTAAAAAACTTGACAGGAATAAAGCACCAACTTGGTATCATGTAAATTACTATTATAGATTACTACTGCACTAATTTTACCACATTTTCCATACTTTTGATTGGATAATAATTAGCCACTTTTTGTTGTGTTCGTGACGAGGCAATGTTGCTGGATGTTGATGATATCCTTGTGATATCTCCGTGCTCATCATAAGTTACTTACCAACAATAATCACAGAAATTTTGTAATTTTCTGACTAAGGCCAGTGTTTTTAGCTCACAGTGAGCTATTGTGAACATTTTTTGTCCGTCGTCCGTACGTCCGTTATCTATTGCTTAAACAACTTCTCCTAGGACAATTTTGACCAAATTTCACATGGATGATACTGAAGTCAAATCATTACAAAATTATACAAATTAGGTCAATGCGACTTACAAGATGGCCACCATTACCATATATGGTCAAAACCTTAAAAAATCTTCTTCTCAAGAACCGCTGAACAGATTTTGAAAGTTTTTTTGTTTATAAATGATCGCCAACTCCTAGACTACAAAAGTTATACAAATGATGTTCCTAGGATCAAAAATGTCTGTGCACAGTGACAGCCCCAGAGTTCTTTTACCTTATGTTGTACAGAGTTTTCAATCTAATGATCAATTGCACTTTCCTCTTTGCAAAAATGTTCAGATGAGCAACTCAGTGCCATTTGGACCTTTTGTTTTATTGTTTTACCAAAATGTAGGGTAGGGAGGTTAAAAAAAATAATATCCCATTTACAAAAAAGTAATTTAAACTCGGAAATTTAGTGCCTTTTGATTTAAACTTAAAATTCAAACTTTTTAAGTCAGAGGCAAACACAACTTTATTTGTTTTCGGTGCAATTTGTCAAATTTTAGGGTATGTAGTCCTAAAAGAAAACAACAACAGACTGGCCTAATTAAGAAAAAATTATTTGTTACCCATTTATTAAGTTGACAAAGTGCATATTGACATGTTCTTGACCACCCCCTGACTCTTTAAGACTTTGGTGTGGCTTAATTCTATAATATGTTTGTACTTTATATTTTAATTTCCCACATTGTCATAAGAATTTTGAAGGCTATTTTGGCAAAATGTTTAATTACATGTTTTTAATATTTGATTTGTTACACTAGTTAGACTAAGCTGTTTTATTATGTTAGACTGTCTAATCAGAGTAGGGAAAAATGCAATGCACCGAAGTCTATAAAAGTATTCATGCCAGTAAGTTCAATAACAATGGCAATGAACTTTCCAAATGTGTGCACTGCAGATATATAAAGATTAATAGCTATGGTTTTAAAGTTATGCGTTTACAAACAGAATATTTATGGGCAAATAACACTTGAAAGGAATGGAAATCTAGATTACGGTATAAAATAAAATTATGGCTTAATTTTTCTTTTTCTGCACAAAGTATTTTTGCAAATCACATTAGGCCTTTTTTTTTTAATAACTTGGTTTACAGATTTTTTCTAAAAAAATTACGTCAGGAGGTCGAAATAAAAATAAAAATAAAATTACTCGGGGGTGAAATTGAGAGAAAAAATTACAAGCAAAATGTTGACGTTTTAAGTCAAAAAGAGGGAGAGAATCAAAAATCGAACATCACTTTTCGTAGATCCCTATCGAAATCCATGTTTAATAGCATACTTTAGATAACCGAGCATGTCCTTGACACGAGTGGAATAAAAAAAAATAAAAAAAAATAAAAATTTAAAAAAAAAGGTGAAAAGTACAATTTTATTTTTGTTTCCAAGACGGGAAAATTAGACTCGGCGGATCCGTAAACCAAGTTATTAAAAAAAAAAGGCCTTATATCATTTCTTTAGAAAATAATAATTTGAACAACTACCATATGCCCCGTATAAAGGCTCCTGAAGCATTGCATTTTACAAAAGGGGCGCATTTATTTGAGACCATAAAAAAGTCTACTAGGGAGTGTATTTTCTCTAAACTAGATCTCTTTACACCCCGTCCACCGTTTTGAGAAAAAAATGCAGGGGAGGTATGGGGTGGTGGGTGGGGTAGGGGGGTGTTTATATTGGGGTATACACTATTAAATTGTTGAGTCAAAAATGCGTCATTGATTTAGTAAATTAATCCAATGTGAAAATAATTTAAAAAGAGATTTGAATTATCCATTTTTTATTTCACTGATATTTAAATATTAACATGTGCAGGTGTTAGAAACAGGATAATGACATGGAAGCACCTTAAACTGATTTACATAATATGTATGCCTTATTTGTATGGATCTAGCATTGTGTTCTTCCAGTTACAGTTATAGTATATAAAAAAAAATTATTTGCATGTAAAATAGCGCACCTGGGATAAATGTTTAGTTACAGATCTGCCTTTTTTTTTTCAACCACTTTAAATTATCTCCACTGTGAATAGAATATTTTTCAGTGATTCAGATTGTGCACATCATTTTTGATGGAGATTGATTCTTCCAATTATCAGAACATTTGATAGTAGCATGGCATAAAGCTGTTGTTTTAAAGGACAATACTTGGAGATAATCGAGGGAAATAACTCGGGAAGACTTTATTTTGCATAGTACTTTAATTGTTTGTTATAATTCATCAATAATATATTAAAATCTGTGGTAAAATAACAAAGAAAAATTGAAAACCTAAAATTATATGTAATTATACATGACTTGTATGTATGCTGCCGCAAGCAGATTTAAAGTCAAGATGGTACTAGATTAATAAACCGAGGTGTTAATTGTAATGCTTGATAAAAAACCCACTTCAGTTGGCCATGTGTCCCTTTTAAGATACACCCCGGAGTGGCCTAATGTTAAAGTTTCCGCCTCGCAATAGAAAGTCATGGATTTAATCCCCGGCGGGGTCATACCAAAGACTTAAAAAAAAATGGTACTACTGCTATGTTGTAGCTCCCTTTCTTGACGTTCAGCATATACAGGGTAGTTCTTGGTCGGCCCAATGTCATTATAATGTGACTGGGTTGGTATCGTGTCACATGTTTACGGCGTGGTATTCCAATGTGGCAGCACTGTAAAGTTGAGCAGTGAACTCACTGCTACACTCACTGCTACACTCACTGCTACACTCACTGCTACACTCACTGCTACACCCACTGCTACACCCACTGCTACATTCACTGCTACACTCACTGCTACACTCACTGCTACACTCACTGCTACACTCACTGCTACACTCACTGCTACACCCACTGCTACACCCACTGCTACACCCACTGCTACACTCACTGCTACACTCACTGCTACATTCACTGCTACACTCACTGCTACACTCACTGCTACACCCACTGCTACACCCACTGCTACACTCACTGCTACATTCACTGCTACACTCACTGCTACACCCACTGCTACACTCACTGCTACACCCACTGCTACACCCACTGCTACACCCACTGCTACACTCACTGCTACACTCACTGCTACACTCACTGCTACACCCACTGCTACACTCACTGCTACACTCACTGCTACACCCACTGCTACAATCACTGCTACACTCACTGCTACACCCACTGCTATACTCACTGCTACACCCACTGCTACACTCACTGCTACACTCACTGCTACACCCACTGCTACACTCACTGCTACACTCACTGCTACACTCACTGCTACACTCACTGCTACACTCACTGCTACACTCACTGCTACATTCACTGCTACACTCACTGCTACACTCACTGCTACACTCACTGCTACACTCACTGCTACACTCACTGCTACACTCACTGCTACACTCACTGCTACATTCACTGCTACACTCACTGCTACACTCACTGCTACATTCACTGCTACACTCACTGCTACATTTACTGCTACACTCACTGCTACACTCACTGCTACACTCACTGCTACACTCACTGCTACACTCACTGCTACACTCACTGCTACAAGAAGCTTCCATCGTGACATGATTGAAAGTTTGTTAAATGTGACGTTAAACCCCATACATACTTTTTACGGTATACATTTTAAAATAATGTTTGTTGCTAATAAACTGCTGAGACAATAACGTTTTGACATAAATTAGGAATAAACACAAACACAAAAGAGTTTGAGGAAGCTCGAGTCATGTATAAAAATGTGATAATGATTTTAAATATTGGCAACCTGACTGGGTTAGTGGGTGCTATGGTGTACACGAGGCTACACGATTTATCAAATTTATAGATTAAATTTATCGTGGCTTCTTTCCCACTTACAGTAAGTCAACAAGTTGACCGATGTTTGAGCAAACTGTGATTTAGAAAAATAATATTGGTAAACATTCAACAATGTTCACAAAGGGTTTGATGTCATTTAGAATTGATATAAAAGAATTTTGCACATGATAAGAATGTTTCAAATTGTGATTGTTGAGTATGGGTATTATAACTGTTTAACGAATGTCTTATTAAATGTCCAGAGAAAATTGCTTGTGTCAATAAGCTTATTTCCAGAGGGATTAAATGCCTGTTCTGTATCTAATATTACTGAATATTTTCTTCATATGAAAAATCATGAAATTATTTCTTGTAACCGCAGTTTGCAAAGAATTCAATCATTTTTAAACGGGATAATTTGTAAGGTAAGATTGTTTAGTCATACAGAGTGGTTTTATATTTATTCAATGGATACTTATTAAGGTAAATAAAAACATGTGTCTGGTATTTGTTACTAACAACTAAGAAATTAGGTTTGTCTCTGTTTTTATTTAGGTAATTAATATTAAAATAAAATAACAGTTTATATTAGAAGTTTTATTGTATAATGAAAGGAAAAAAACAACACAGGATTTCAGCTATATATTGTATATGTACAATATGCTGCTGTTAATCGAATGGTATGTGGCTGCGTAAGACCTTTCCTTTCGGAAAAGAGACTAAAACAACATGTAACACAGCAAATAATAAAGTTTCATTATTGACAGAGTACGCGTTTGGCTCAAGCATATGAGCAAACTTAGGATGCAAAATTTTGCAAACTCTTTACGTTAAATACAGTACTGAACTGGCTCAATTTTTCAAAGAGGAACTTCAACATTTATGAATTTCTTGTTACAACATGTACTGCGATTAAAACGTCTACAACATCACAGTTGTGTCCTCTCTCTAACTAACTGCAACTTTTTTTTTTACAAAAAATCTTGGGATTTCCTTGGAATATAATTATATGGAATTAAGTTTGCTATGATATGTATCTCGTTTCTTTTTCCTTTCAGTATACATAACGATTTTTAGAGAGTTTCAGCTTGCCGCAGTTAATTGTCGAACTGTAGCACTTGTAATAAATATGACATTTTGAATAAGAATTACTAAAAGCTGAATATGCTCCTGAATGAATAACGACAACAACAGGTTAATTTTCCATGTAATTTACTGCATGATTATAGTCTTCAAATTACCATAATTAACCTGCTATGAATATATAATTGACTGTCCTTTCTTTAAATATTGCATGTAATTTACTGCATGATTATAGTCTTCAAATTACCATACCGGTAATTAACCCGCTATGAATATATAATGGACTGTCCTTTCTTTAAATTTAAACCATACCATTTATGTTACAAAGAGTTACTCGGAGGCTGATCTGGGTTTAGATTGGCTGCCAAGGCTGTTTTCGTCGCCTTTAGCAGGCTAAGAGTTAATATGCATTGCTTCTCTCATTCCAGGTATGAACAACAAGTCTGCAGCAGACACACCTGCCATGCATGAATACTGATTACAATATTGGGAATTGTCACCAAATTCAGTTCTGGTACTTAAATTTGCTACATCCAGCAGGATAAAAGAGGGATGTAAATGAAAATATGTTTCATATAAGGAATTGTGGCAGAACTTTTATTTATAAATGGATATATTTAAAGATGGTGGATTCAAAACTCACTAGGAGGATATTGTTTGAATATCCTAGTTAATCATGAAGTGTTTTATTATTGAACAATTTCAGCATGGATAACGGCATTCGTGTCTAATAAGTGAACTTCAGTGAACATTTTAAATAATAAAAATTCCGTTTCTTAGGGCATTCTGTCGTGATTTTGACTGCCATTGCACTATGGGTAATCTTTTCGGTAAGAAGAACATACAGGACCCGGACTCAGCATGGCAGGAACAAAACAAGGAGATGGAGCAGAACCCAATGTACAAGTTTGCCGACCTCAACAAGGGTGGCAAGTTGATAGAGGCGTACAGGAAGGGTGGCGTTGTTGCTGTGCAGGAAATAGCAAGGCGAGAAATAAAGCCATATTTGTATAATGAGGGGAAAGGTGCAAAACTCTCCAGACTGGATTATATAAAGTGGCAGAAAAAAATTCAAGCAAAGAGAACAGTAAGTAAATGCATAGACCAATGCTCATTGAAACAAATTTGCGCGACCCAGTGGATAGCATGGTGGATTTGAAGCTGGAGGACCCAGATTCAAGCCTCAGTGCTGCCACTGTGTTTCGTCAGTACATTCTTGGGAAAACCACTTTCCATTAGCTTCATCTGTCAGATGGGGAAGTAAGCCAGGTGGTTACTAGTATCGAAGTCTATCCTCCGAGCATGTTAAAGAACCATAGGAATATGTTTGTTAGTAAGAGTAGAGCAGGTTCTCAGATTCTTACGTTTACTCTCTCTATCTCTCTCTCTCAGGCAGCTCAAAATAACCCATACAGGGTGTAGATGAGTTGTTAAAACACCATTCAGTTCATGTAATATGTTGATACATTTTGCCATAAATAAGTGCAAGTTTTAACATAAGCCCACTGGCCAAAGTGGAGCACAGTGGTTTAGTGGTAGAGCATTGGACCCATGGTGGAAACGTCATGAGTTCAATCCTCGTCATGACCATATGTGTTTTGTCTCTGAGCAAGACACTTTATCTGCATTTGCTTAGTACTGGTTCTACCCAGGAAGACATCAAGAGTGATTAACATAAGCAGGTAGAGAGCTT
>JAWPHD010020557.1:0-31367 GCA_037043455.1 Cyrtodaria siliqua | reverse complement strand
TTGCTCTTGAAATTAGTCAAAATTGCTATTCAGGCATATGCAAGACTGTGGAGCCAACTACTTCAACAGTTATTAAGATATTGAATTGAAACCGTTGTACATGATCATCATGAAGTGTAGATGTGCATAGTAAACATTGATTTATTCAACATATGCAATCTTGTGGAGTGAACTACTTTTACAGTTTGGAATATATTGAATTAAAACTTAGTGTACGTGATAAACATTAAGTGTTCATTTAGGCTTAGTCAATGCCATGCAGAGTTATTGCCCTTGATCTTACTAAAAACTTGTTTGCGGGGGTATTTATCACCTTTAGTTATAGTTCTAGTTGATAATTAGGTGTATGTGACGAAAAGGAGTTAATAATTGAGACATTTCAACTTCAACTAAATTGCATAAATTGTACCAGTATGTGTATATCAGTAAGTAACTGTATGGCAAACATAGCATAGTTTCAAGAGCAGTGACCGCAACCTTTAACGCAAAGTATTGAACAAACAACACCTGCAGTCATTCATCAAACTGGCCAACATTACTTAACATGAGTATATGTCTTTTTTTACCAATAGGCACGGACAACCCGAAACACAATACTGCATTTCACCCTCACTTACAATCACTAACCAAGATTTGATGGACTTTATCAACATCATGGTCCGACTGTTGAAGGATGGTAAGCGTCTGGCTGCAGGATCCCCCGAGCAATTGCTGCCATTGCCAAATTATCCAAGGTGAGATATGAAATTATATATACTGTCCAATATCCACAGATCAGCATGCCGAGTACAGTCCAATATCTACAGCTCTACATGCCGTAGTGGCCAAGGCCAAGTTGTCACAGGTCAGATATAGAATTATAACTACTGTCCAATATCTACAGATCAACATGCCGTAGATGCCAAGGCCAAGTTGTCACAGGTGGGATATAGAATTATAACTACTGTCCAATATCTACAGATCAACATGCCGTAGATGCCAAGGCCAAGTTGTCACAGGTGGGATATAGAATTATAACTACTGTCCAATATCTACAGATCAACATGCCATATGATGCCAAGGCCAAGTTGTCACAGGTGAGATATAGAATTATAACAACTATCCAAAATCTACAGATCAACATGCCATAATGACGCCAAGGAAAGTTTGTCACAGGTGAGATATAGAATTATAACTACTGTCCAATATCTACAGATCCACATGACATAGACGCCAAGGACAAGCTGTCACTGGTGAGATATAGAATTATAACTACTGTCCAATATCTACAGATCAACATGCGATAGACACCAAGGACAAGTTATCACAAGTCAGATATGGAATTATAACTAATATCTACAGATCAACATGCCATAACTGCCACTGCCAAGTTGTCACAGGTGAGATATGGAATTATAACTAATATCTACAGATCAACTGATAACTGCCACTGCCAAGTTGTCACAGGTGAGATATGGAATTATAACTAATATCTACAGATCAACATGCCATAACTGCCACTGCCAAGTCGTCACAGGTGAGATATGGAATTATAACTAATATCTACAGATCAACATGTCATAACTGCCACTGCCAAGTCGTCACAGGTGAGATATGTAATTATAACTATTATCTGGAGCTCCAGACCAGCAATTTTTGGGGGTATTTCAGGAAATCAGCATTGAAAAAATAAGTTGGAACGAAAAGTTTACAATTCTAGTATGAAAATGGCATATTTGTAAGGAAAAACAACATACCTAAAACATTTACTCTTTTAACAAAATCAGCACGGCCTATTTATTTAGAGGGTAAAACTCCAATTGACACTAAATACTTGTGGCTTTTTTATCTGACCAACGTGATTGGGTCAGACGTGTGGGCTAATTTGTCTAAGTGATTGGGTCAGACTTGTGGCTATTTGTCTGACAGAGTGATTGTATCGGATGTGTGGCTAATTTATCTGAAAAAGTGATTGGGTCAGGACGTGTGGCTAATAAATCTGACAAAGTGATTGGGTTAGACGCTTGGCTTATTTGTCTGACAAAGTGATTGGGTCAGACTTGTGGGCTAATTTATCTGAAATAGTGATTGGGGTCAGATGTGTGGCTAATATATCTGACAAAGTGGATTAGGGCAGACTTGTGGCTAATTTCTCTGACAAAGTGATAGGGTCAGACATGTGGCTAATTTATCTTACAAAATGATTGGGTGGTCAGACATGTGGCTAATTTATCTGACAAAGTGATTGGGTCAGACTTGTGGCTAATTGATCTGAAATAGTGATTGGGTCAGACGTGTGGCTAATATATCTGACAAAGTGATTGGGTCAGATGTGTGGCCTATTATATCTGACAAAGTGATTGGGTCAGACATGTGGCTGATTTGTCTGACAAATTGATTGGTTTAGACGTGTGGCTAATTTATCTGACAAAGTGATTGGGTCAGACTTGTGGCTATTTTGTCTGACAGAGTGATTGTATTCGGATGTGGGCTAATTTATCTGAAAGAAGTGATTGGGTTAGACGCTTGGCTAATTTGTCTGACAAAGTGATTGGATCAGACTTGTGGCTAATTTATCTGAAATATTGATTGGGTCAGACGTGTGGCTAATATATCTGACAAAGTGATAAGGTCAGAAGTGTGGCTAATTTATCTGACAAAGTGATAGGGTCAGACATGTGGCTAATTTATCTCTTACAAATGATTGTGTGATCAGACATGTGGCTAATTTATCTGACAAAAGTGATTGGGTCAGACTTGTGGCTAATTTATCTGAAATAGTGATTGGGTCAGACGTGTGGGCTAATATATCTGACAAAGTGATTGGGGTCAGACATGTGGCTAATATATCAAAGTGATTGGGTCAGACATGTGGCTAATATATCGGACAAAGTGATTGGGTCAGACATGTGGCTGATTTGTCTGACAAATGATTGGTTTAGATGTGTGGCTAATTTATCTGACAAAGTGATTGGGTCAGACATGTGGCTAATTTATCTGACAAAGTGATTGGTTCAGACGTGTGGCTAATTTATCTGACAAAGTGATTTGGTAAAACATGTGGCTAATTTTTCTGACAAAGTGATTGGGTCAGATGTGTGGCTAAGTTATCTGGACAAAGTGATTGGGTCAGACGTGTGGCTAAATTATCTGACAAAGTAGTTTAGTCAGACATGTGGCTTATTTATCTGACAAAGTGATTGGGTCAGACGTGTGACTAATTTATCTGACAAAGTGATTGGGTCAGACGTGTGGCTAATTTATCTGATAAAGTGATTGGGGTCAGACATGTGGCTAATATACTGACACAGTGATTGGGTCAAACGTCTGGCTAATATATCTGACAAACTGATTAGGTCAGACGGTGTGTGGCTATTATATCTGACAAAGTCATTGGTTCAGACATGGCTAATTTTATCTTACAAAGTGATTAGTTCAGACTTGTAGCTAATTTATCTGACAAAGTGATTGGGTCAGACATGTGGCTTATTTATCTGACTAAGTGATTGGTCTGACGTGTGGCTAGTTTTATCCTGAAAAGTGTTTGGTTCAGTCTTATGGCTAATTTATCTGGCAAAGTGATTGGGTCAGATGTGTGGCTAATATATCTGATAAAGTGATTGGGTCAGACGTGTGGCTAATTTACCTGACAAAGTGATTGGGTTAGACATGTGGCTAATTTATCTGACAGAGTGATTGGGTCAGGCGTGTGTGCTATTTTATCTGACAAAGTGATTGGGTTAGACATGTGACTAATTTATCTGACAAAGTGATTGGGTCAGACAGGTGGCTAATTTACCTGACAAGGTGATTTGGTCAAACATGTGGCTATTTGTCTGACAAAGTGATTGGGTAAGACATGTGGCTAATTTATCTGACAAAGTGATTGGGTCAGACATGTGGCTTATTTATCTCACAAAGTGATTGGGTCAGACGTGTGGCTAATATACTGACAAAGTGATTGGGGTCAAACGTCTGGCTAATATATCTGACAAAATGATTGGGTCAGACGTATGGCTATTATATCTGACAAATTCATTGGTTCAGACATGTGGCCTAATTTATTTGACAAAGTGATTGGGTCAGATGTGTGTCTAATTTATCTGACAAAGTGATTGGGTCAGACATGTTGCTAATTTATCTGACAAAGTGATTAGTTCAGACTTGTAGCTAATTTATGTGACAAAGTGATTGGGTCAGACATTTGACTTATTTATCTGACTAAGTGATTGGGTCAGCCATGTGGCTAATTTACCTGACAAAGAGTCTTTGGTCAGACATTTGGCTAATTTGTCTGACAAAGTGATTGGGTCAGACATGTGGCTAATTTATCTGACAAAGTTATTTGGTGTCAGACGTGTGACTATTTTATCTGACAAAGTGATTGGTTCAGACATGTGGCTAATTTACCTGACAAGGGGTGATTTGGTTCAAACATGTGGCTAATTTGTCTGACAAAGTGATTGGGTCAGACATGTGGCTAATTTTATCTGACAAAGTGATTGGGTCAGACGTGTGACTGTTTTATCTGACAAAGTGATTGGGTCAGACGTGTGCTAATTATACTGACAAAGTGATTGGGTCAAACGTCTGGCTATATATCTGACAAAATGATTGGGTCAGACGTGTGGCTATTATATCTGACAAAGTGATTGGGTCAGACATGTGGCTATTTATCTGACAGTGTTATTTGGTCAGACGTGTGACTATTTTATCTGACAAAGTGATTGGGTCAGACATGTAGCTAATTTACCTGACAAGGAGATTTGGTCAAACATGTGGCTAATTTGTCTGACAAAGTGATTGGGTCAGACATGTGGCTAATTTATCTGACAAAGTGATTGGGTCAGACATGTGGCTTATTTACCTGACAACGTGATTTGGTCAAACATGTGGCTAATTTGTCTGACAAAGTGATTGGGTCAGACATGTGGCTAATTTATCTGACAAAGTGATTGGGTCAGACATGTGACTGTTTTATCTTGACAAAATGATTGGGTCAGACATGTGGCTAATTTACCTGACAAAGTGATTTGGTCAGACATCTGGCTAATTTGTCTGACAAAGTGATTGGGTCAGTAATTGTGGCTAATTGATTTGACAGAGTGATTTATCAGACATTTGGTTATTACTATAGTCACAAGTATCACTCACATTGTCAGATAAATTAGCCACATGTCAGATCCAAACTAATTTTGTCAAAGAAATTAGCAACAAGTCTGTCCCTAACTTTATTTGTCAGGTTGGTTTTCACCAATACCAGATAAATAGCCATAAGTCTGGCGCAAACTAACTTAAATTTGTCAGATCAGTTAGCCACAAGTCAGACCGAAACTCCCTTGTCAGGTTTAATTACGCCACATTTTCACCGCTCACTTTTTCAGATAAAATAGCCATACGTCTGGTTCAACCTAACTTAAATTTGTCCGATCAGTTTTTAAACCACAAGTCAGACCCGAACTAACCTGAGTGTCAGGCCAATTAGCCACAGTGTCACCAGTCACTTTTTCAGAAAAAATAGCCATAAGTCTGGCCCAAACTAACTTGAATTTGTCAGATCAGTTAGCCACAAGTCAGACCCAAACTCCCCTCGCCAGGTTAATTAGCCCCAAGTTTGCCCCAAGCCTTTGTCAGATCAGTTTGTCAGCCTGCACCGACCGGTTTGTCAGGTCAGTTACATTTTGGGCCTCGATTATTATGAACACATATGCATGTATTCTTATATCAACACTCATGTGATTCTAATTAAAGAATCGCATATAATTCTCGTATAACATGTGTCATATGATGTGATTCTCATATTCTTATATTAAAAAGCCACATATAATTCTCATATACAACATGTCATATGATATTATTTATATATTAGGAGTTTCATATTATTTTCGTATGAGAATAAATTGATATAAGTTTTGTTTTAAAATGCACATATTTTTACAATTTTCTTGAAAAAAAAGTCAGCTTGGTACTTATATGCTTCTTATATAATTCTTATATGCTTCTTATATAAAACTGTTTATATAAGAATCATATACTGTTGCTTTTATATAAGTATCATGTGAGAATCAGATAAAAACCATATGAGAGTCAGATAAAAACCATACGAGAGTCAGATAAGATTCATAAGAGAATCAACAATAATATAAGAATCATATGAGAATCAGATAAGAATCATATGAGAATCAACAATAATATAACAATCATATGATGATAAGATAAGAATCATATGAGAATCAACAATAATATAACAATCAAATGATAATAAAGATAAGAATCATATGACAATCAACAATAATATAACAATCAGATAAGAATCATATGAGAATCAGATAAGAGAATCATATGAGAATCAACAATAATATAACAATCATATGAGAATAATATAAAAATCAGATAAGAATCATATGACAATCAACAATAATATAACAATCAGATAAGAATCATATGAGAATCATATAAGAACCATATGAGAATCATAGGGAAAATAAGTTAAAATCATATGAGATTCAGATAAAAATCATATATAATAATAATAATATAAGAATCAGGTAAGAATCATATGAGAATCAAGAATAATATAAGAATCATATGAGAGTCATATGAAAATCATATGAGAATCATATGAAAATAAGTTAAAAAATCATATGAGATTCAGAAAAGAATCAAATAATAATAATGTAAGAATCGTCGGATAAGAATCATTTGAGAATCATATGAGAATCATATAAGAACCATATGAGAATCATATGAGAATCATAGGAAAATAAGTTAAAATCATATGAGATTCAGATAAAAATCATATAAATAATAATAATATAAGAATCAGGTAAGAATCATATGAGAATCAAGAATAATATAAGAATCATATGAGAGTCATATGAAAATAAGTTAAAAATCATATGAGATTCAGATAAGAATCAAATAATAATAATGTAAGAATCGTCGGATAAGAATCATTTGAGAATCATATAAGAATCAATTGAGAATCAGGTAAGAATCATATGAGAATCAAGAATAATATAAGAATCATATGAGAATCAGATAAGTCTCATGTACAAATAATATGAGAATCAAATAAGAATCAGATAAGAATCGTATCAGAATCAGATAAAAATCATTGAATTGGGGTTTTAAGGTGCACCAGACACATGAAAGGTTATATGGCGCCTAACAGGATGCCAGGCTCATCCTCCATGTACATCCAGATAAAATATGGAGAACGGGCCTAGAACCTTCTCACCCTGAACTGAAGATTTGCCGCAAATTCTGTTGTAGACACTCCATTTACGCTGGAGCCACGTTATAGTTTTTCTGTCACTGCTCTAGTGATATGAGCGAGATTGCACCTGAAACAATACAGGGGTCATGATGAAGACCTTAAATGAGCATTGAACAAAGAATTATAAAATGAACATGAGTTTGGGGTGTGTGTGTGGGGGGAGGGGGGTGGTCTACCCCTCTGCCTTCCCCTCCAACGTGATCTGCAGTGGCCCTATTCTTTGCCCCATAACCAAACAGGGCCCCCGGAACCCACACGGGGCAAGAAAGAATCATATGAGGAATCAGATAAGAATCGTATAATAATCATATGATACTTACATGTTTTAAGTTATATATAAACAGGGAGTAAGTATAAGGGGAGGAGAAACGGATCGTTTTGCCGTTTTATGTTGTCGCTGTGTGTTTACACTACTGCGTGAAAATGACTACCTCCGGTTGTTTCACACGTGTGTGAAAAACAGAACAAAAAGTGAATAGTAGACATATGTATCTTTGTCAAGAAGGTAATTTCATGATGTTGATTATAACAGAAAAGCCGTAAAAAAGAGGCTGTAAAAACTGCCTAATTTGAGATGTTGGCTGAAATTTTAACTTTTCACATGTAACGCGCTTACGATCGATTTACCTGTATTGATAAAATAGTAAATGGCGGCGTTCTAGCGCGATAACCTAAATAGTTTATGAACCCGTTTCTCCTCCCCGTATACTTACTCCCTGATATAAATAGATATATGCCTATTAGCTGAGTTCCAGTTCATATTGACTGAGCTTGCTACATACGCCATATGCAAATTCCATGATATTTACATTAATATTAATTTCCATGATATTTACATTAATATTGGTTTCCGTGATATTTACATTAATATTGGTTTCCATGATATTTACATTAATATTGGTTTCCATGATATTTATTGGTTTCTATGATATTTACATTTATATTGATTTCCATGATATTTACATTAATAGTGGTTTCCATGATATTAACATTAATATTGGTTTCCATGATATTTACATTAATATTTGTTTCCATGATATTTACATTAATATTGGTTTCCATGATATTTACAATTAATATTGGTTTCCATAATATGTACATTAATATTGGTTTCCATGATATTTACATTAATATTGGTTTCCATGATATTTATTAATATTATTTACATTAATATTTGTTTCCATGATATTTACATCAATAATTGTTTCCATGATAGTTACATTAATATTGGTTTCCATGATATTTATTAATATTGGTTTCCATGATATTTATTAATATTGGTTTCCATGATATTTTACATTAATATTGGTTTCATGATATTTACATTAATATTGGTTTCCATGATATTTACATTAATATTCATTAATATTGGTTTCCATGATATTTACATTAATATTGGTTTCCATGATATTTATTAATATTGGTTTCCCATGATATTTACATTAATATTGGTTTCCATGATGATTTTATTAATAGTGGTTTCTGTGTATATTTACATTAATATTGGTTTCCATGATATTTACATTAATATTGGTTTCCATGAGGTTTACACACATATAATTGTTTCCATGATATTTACATTAATATTGGTTTCCATGATATTTATTATATTGGTTTACATGATATTTACATTAATATTGGTTTCCATGATATTTACATCAATAATTGTTTCCATGATAGTTACATTAATATTGGTTTCCATGATATTTATTAATATTGGTTTCCATGATATTTACATTAATATTAGGTTTCATGATATTTATTAATATTGGTTTCCATGATATTTACATTAATATTGGTTTCCATGATATTTACATTATTTTTGGTTTTCATGATATTTACATTAATATTGGTTTCCATGATGTTTACATTAATATTTGTTTCCATGATATTTACATTAAAGACACATTTCCCAACTGAATGTAGTCGTTGAAAATCATGGATAGCATGCTTTTAACTGCTTACTTCTCGCTGACTGATTACCACAGAGACATTATATTGAGGCCCCATCACAGTTTTTTTCTTTTCATTTACTATTACCTTAGTTTTTGATATAAAAATATATTGTAACTAAAACACTATATAACTAGTTAGAGGACCATAAGACGATGTTACATGCAAAATATCACAGCTCTATATCTTGTATTTTTGTAGATTTTTTTTTTTAAGATTTGTTAAATGGAAACTGATAAGCCCCATTGCGGGGACATTTATGACCTCAGGTGCACCATTCGAACAAACATATAATGATGCTTCACATAAACTTGGGGTCGTCCCTGGTCGAGTGGTCTCAGACTTGAATCACATGTCCCTCACCACTGTGGGGTTCGATTCCATGGGGCCAGGACTGTTTAGTATGCGAGTATCAAGCTATCCAGCTTGCTTCGCGGAACGTCGGTGGTTCTACTCAGGTGCGTCCGGGTTTGCACCTGGGCGGTTCCTCCACCAATAAAAAGCTGGAATGTCGCCAAATGACCTTAGCTGTTGGTGCAACTATAAAATCCAGTTTAATGAATTAATATAAGATTTGGTTGAATTCCGACAAGCGGTTTCTGAGAAAAAGTCGTCAGAAGCAAAAGAGAACGACGACGACGAAGACAGGACAACGACGGACGACGGACGAAGAGTGATTCCAAAACATCACATTGAGCCTTCGGCTCAGGGGATCAAAAACACTGACAGATGACAACGATTTTTGAATTTTGAAGTCCCGATGAGTTTCTTGCATTTGAGATTTACTAAAACATGGCAGAGAAGTAACTGATAATAGAGTATAATGTGCTAAAAATACAAAAACCATTAATTGTTAACACGGGTCTTTTAAGAAAAATCCATCTATACATAGTTGTTTTTAACATATATACAAGTGCACATAAAATGCAAAACGGTTGTAATTTTTACTGCATTATTATACACTCTTTATGGGACGGGCCCCATCCTTTGACAAAAACTAATAATCTCAATTTCCTTGTGCAAATGTATTTCTAACAGCGATTTACAGTTACCTATAGAAATTTCCCCCCCCCCCCCCCCCCCCCCCCCACCCCCCCCCCCCCCCCCCCCCCCCCCCCCCAATACAATAGGCTCGAAATGTGTCTTTTAATATTGGTTTCCATGATATTTATTAATATTGGTTTCCATGATATATATTATCTTCAAACTGAGTACATACATTTCTTGGATTTCGCAAGAATTCGAATGACACATATAGGAAGTGGTTTTTTGAAGTTTCATGAAATTCGCTCTAGTTTTGGAAAAGTAGCTTAAATAGGCTAAGAGACAAATAGTAAGCTATCACATGAATGCTCTAGACCAGATACCATTTCATAAGTTCTTCAGAGATTTATGAGTTGAGCTTATAAACCTGTATCTATATCACCATGTCAACTAAAATTATTTACTTTCAGATCAAGGCTGGGTCGCTGACTGTGTCTGAGGAAGATGCAGCAAAACTACGGGCTGAGGCAATGAAGGCAATTGAAGAAAAGGGACAAGAAATAGTCAAAGACATACAAGAAAAGGGCAATGAACAAAAAGAACAGATTAAAGAGATACATAAAGAGGGAAAGAAGATATTCAAAAGGGATAAAAAACAAATTGAGATGCTTATTAAGAAACAACAACAGACTGTGACAGAGTCAGAACAGAAATACCTAAGAGACAAGAAAGGTGAGTGTGTAATACATGTCTAGAATTGATATTTATAACAAAGGTAAAGTTTTGTTTCACCTTTTGATATATCACGATACGGTGTAAAAATAATGAAAATACCCTTCAGCAAAATTATGGCCTTTTTTTTTGACAGAATTTCTGGTGAAAGTTTTTTGGCAAGTCCATGTATTTCAATAGCTGCAGTACATAATTGTACCAATAAAACTTCATTAAAGGTTGATGTCTTCAGTGGCATAATAAAGAGCAATGGTAGACACATGGTCCATAACTCTTTGTAATATGTTGTTCGTAATATTATATGATGACACTCAAGTCAGATGATGGTGGATTGAAATAACCACTAACACAAACGTGGTACAGTTATGATGTTTAATTCTAAACTGCCCAAGCGGTTCTGTGATGCGCATACAGTCTGCCAGATAAGACTAGCCTTAGAGAACATAAACAGAGCACACAATACTACATCTCACTTGTTTTAATTTGAATTGTATAAACAGAGGTTGTTAACAATTTCTATATTTTATTAATGTATCCCACTAAATTAAATAAACGCATAATCATCATTTTCAGTCTTAGTTACAATTAAATGGATCATGCTATATGAAATCAAAATCATTAAAGTCTTTCTAAATCTTAATACGCACAATTTAAATCACTAATTACTAACATAATTGTGTACCTGCTCAAGTATACAATTGTGAATAAATTAGTTTCAGCCAACACTTCTTATCTCATAATGAGCATTCACTTTTGCCATTCATTACTGCTGAAAAGTTTATTTGGTCAAGTTGATCGGTGGCTATAATTTCCAATGGCTGCTGGGGCATGCCTCATGGAGAATCATAGGTTCCTTTGTGTTATGAGTTTCTGTGCATTAAATGTGCCACATTGTAAAACATGTTTGGTTATGTCTGCTGTCATGTTTGTGGCAAAATATGACATCGTGAGCATGTCTAACAAACTTGTCTACACCCATAATTATGTCCTATATGAATCTTGTCAAACAAATCTTTTCTCATTGTCATAGGAATGACGTTTTTTTGCCCACGGAGTATGATACCATCTGCGACAGATAGCTCATCTCTGTGATTCCAGTATTCCAGTAATGTAGGGGGACACTTTTTTCTATCGTCTGGCCATCCGTCAAGGAGAGTCTGCGTCACTGTTTTGAATTGGGTGTCATTTTCCATAGCAAGTCTGACTGCAAAGTTCTATTGCTCATAGCAATAGATGATAGTACTAAATGTACATGTAAATCGAGTCCATCCGACAAGTTCGGATATGAGTCATTGACAAAATTTTGAGACAAATTGTCTGCTACAGGTATGAGCTTGCCGGGCACGAATGTAATGTCAAGATCATATTGTTGCAACAACATCATGCGTTGCAAGCAGGGAGGGGCAGCGTTGAGCAAATTTTTCATGATTGATGAAAGTGGTTTGTGGTCATTTTCCACAGTTATCTCCCTGTCATTAACAAATTGATGAAATCGTTTACAACCGAACTTGTCTTTCTCAATATGTGCATATTGAATTTCCGATTGTGTTAAATTTCGACGCATATGCAACTGGTTTACCTGTTTGCATTAATGTAGCTCCAAGACCGTGTTTAGAAGCGTCTGCCTGAATGGTTTGCTCTGGTCAAAATAGACTAGCACCGGGGCTTGCGTTATCACACGTTTGATATTATCAAATGCCTCTTGTTGGGGTTTATTTCATGTAAACATAGCGTGTTTTTTTAGTAGGGATCGTAGGGGAGTTGTTATCTCAGCCAGATTTGGGGCGAATTTGGTAAGATAGTTAACCATACCTAGCATCATCTCTAACTCAGAGCACGTCTTTGGAGGTCCCATGTTTACAATACAAGATATTTTGTTGGGGTCAGATTCAGTCCGTCTGAACTAATGATATTACCAAAATATCGGACTTCTGTTACTCCAGTTGTGCAATTTTTGGCGTTAAATCTAACGCCTTGTTCGCGAGCACATGTCAGTGCTATATGGAGATTTCTGTCATGTTCTGATTTTGTCTTGCCGCAAATCAGTATGTCATCCACTATGGCAGTAATGCCTGAAAGGCCCTCGAATGTCTCGTCAATCTTCCTTTAGAATTCGTCTTGTGCACACTTCACACCAAAGGGCAGCCTGAGAAAACAATATCGTCCAAACGGAGTGTTAAATGTTGTGAGGTATGACGATTCCTCTTCAAGTTTTAAACTCCAGTAACCAGATTTTGTGTCTAACAAGCTAAAATAGGTTGCCCCTGACAATTGCGACACAACGTCTTCATTTGTTCGCATGAGATAGTACGGTCATTTGATCGCTTTATTTAGAAATTTGGGGTCTAGGCAAACCCTGAGCTTTCCTGTCCTAGGTTTTTCTACAACTACAATAGAGTTAACCCAGTCAATCGGTACTGTTACTTTGGCGATAATTTCTTGTTCCTTCATTCTTGTTCCTTAAGTCAGACGACTTCTCCTCAGAAACCGCTTGGCTAATTTTGACCAAACTTCACATGGGTGATCCTTAGATGAATGGTTTTTCGATTTGGTAAAATTAGGTCAGTGCGACATCCAAGATGGCCACCATTACCATATATGGTCGAAACCTTAACAAATCTTCTTCTCAAGAACCGCTTGACAGATTTCAACAGTTTTTCTTTTAAAATGATAGCCAACACTTAGACTATGAAATTTGTTCAAATGAAGTCTCCAGGATCAAAAATGGCCGTGCCCCGGGGGTCCAAAGTTTGTATATTGAGATTTTGCATGTTTTTCATATAGACATATAGGAAAAAACTTTAAAAAATCTTCTCTGAAATCACACGGCACAGAGCTCTCATGTATTACATGTAGCATCAGCTTATGGTCCTCTTCCAAGTTTGTTCAAATGGTGACCCTGGGGTCAAATTTGTCCCCGCCCCGGGGGACACAGTTTTACATAGACTTATATAGGGAAAAAAAATTAAAAATCTTCTTCTCGGAAACTACAATTAAGAGCCAGAGGTTTGATATTTTGCATTTACTATAAGCTTATATGGTCCTTTACCAAGTTTGTTCAAATGGTGACCCTCGAGTCACTTTGGCCCGGCCCCAAGGGCCACATGTTTTACATAGACATGTATAGGGAAAAACTTAAGAAATCTTCTTCTCTGAAACTGCAAGAACCTGAGGTTTAATATTTTGCATTTGGTCCTCGACCAAGTTTGTTCAAATGGTGACCCAGGGGTCACATTTGGCCCCACCCCGGGGGTCACAGTTTTACATAGGCTTGTATAGGGAAAACAATTAAAAAATCTTCTTCTCGGAAACTACAAGAGCCAGAGGTTTGATATTTTGCATTTACTATAAGCTTATGGTTTTTACCAAAAAAAAAGAGTATGATAATGCACCTTTGGAAACGGCCGAAAACGACACATACAAAATATTGCAGTATCGGTTTGATTGAGACTGTTCATGAGAGAGGTTTAATATTTTGCATTTGCTATAAGCTTATGGTCCTCTACCAAGTATGTTCAAATGGTGACCCAGGGGTCACATTTGGCCACACCCCGGGGGTCACAGTTTTACATAGGCTTGTATAGGGAAAAACTGAAAAAATCTTCTTCTCTGGAACCACATGGCACAGAGCTCTCATGTATTACATGTAGCATCAGCTTATAGTCCTCTACTAATTTTGTTCAAATGTTGACCCTGGGGTCAATTTTGTCTCCGCCCCAGTGGTCACAGTTTTACATAGACTTATATAGGGAAAAAATTAAAAAATCTTCTTCTCGGAAACTACAATAGCCAGAGGTTTCATATTTTGCATTTACTATAAGCTTATGGTCCTTTACCAAGTTTGTTCAAATGGTGACCCTCGGGTCACTTTGGCCCCGCCCCAAGGGCCACATGTTTTACATAGACATGCATAGGGAAAAACTTAAAAAATCTTCTTCTCTGAACTGCAAGAGCCAGAGGTTTAATGTTTTTCATTTGCTATAAGCTTATGGTCCTCTGCAAAGTTTGTTCAAATGGTGACCCAGGGTCACATTTGGCCCCACCCCAGGTGTCACCGTTTTACATATGCTTGTATAGGGAAAAACTGAAAAAAATCTTCTTCTCTGGAACCACATGACACAGAGCTCTCATGTATTACATGTAGCATCAGCTTATGATCCTCTACTAAGTTTGTTCAAATGGTGACCCTGGGGTCAAATTTGTCCCCACCCCAGGGGTCACAGTTTTACATAGACTTATATAGGATTTTTTTTAGCTCTACTGGCCGAAGGCCAGCAGAGCTTATGGGATGCCGAGTTGTCCCGTCGTCCGTCAGTCGTCCGTCGTCCATCCGTCGTCCGTCCGTCATCTGTCGTCCATAGCTCGTCCGTTGTTAACTTTTGTCTCGTTAAGACGATAGGTCCTTCATTTTTCATCCAATCCTTACCAAACTTTAAGAGGTTGTTAATATCAATGAAAGCTCGGATGAGTTCGAAAACCAGCCAGATTGGCCAAGTATTAGCGGAGTTATGGCCCTTGATTTAGTTAAAAATGCTATATTGCTATATTTTGCGCGTTTAAGACGATAGGGCCTTCATTTTTCAACCTATCTTTACCAAACTTTACCACATTGTTAATATCAATGAAAGCTCGGACAAGTTCGAAAACCAGCCAGATCGGACCAGTAACACTAGAGTTATGGTCCTTGATTTAGTTAAAAATGCTATATTGCTATATTTTGCCTCGTTAAGATGATAGCGCCTTCGTTTTTTCATCCTATCTTTACCAAACTTTACCACATTGTTAATATCAATGAAAGCTCGGACAAGTTCGAAAACCAGCTATATCGGACTAGTAACAGCGGAGTTATGGCCCTTGATTTAGTTAGAAATAATATATTTTGCCTCGTTAAGACGCTAGGGGCTTCACTGTTCATCCGATCTTTACCAAACTTTATCAGATTGTTAATATCAATCAAAGCTCGGACAAGTTCGAAAACCAGCCATATTGGACCAGTAATAGCGAAGTTGTGGGCCTTGATCTAGTTAAAAATGCTATATTTTGCCTTGTTAAGATGATAGGGGCTTCATTTTCAAAGGAAAACATATTATCTTTACCAAACTTTACCACATTGTTAATATCAATGAAAGCTCGGACAAGTTCAAAAACCAGCCATATATGACTAGTAACAGCGGAGTTATGGCCCTTGATTTAGTTAAAAATACTATATTTTGCCTCATTAACGCGATAGGGTCTTCATTGTTCATCCGATCTTTACCAAACTTTATCAGATTGTTAATGTCGTTGAAAGCTCGAACAAGTTCGAAAACCAGCCATATTGGACCGGTAATAGCGGAGTTGTGTCCCTTGATTTAGTTAAAAAATGCTATATTTTGCCTTGTTAAGATGATACGGGCTTCATTGTTCATCCGATCTTTACCAAACTTTATCAGCTTGTTTATGTCATTGAAAGCTCGAACAAGTTTGAAAACAAGCCATTTCAAACAAGAAACAGTGGAGTTATGGGCCTTGATTTAGTTAATAATGCTATATTTTGCCTCGTTAAGACGATAGGGGCTTCATTGTTCATCTGATCTTTACCAAACTTTATCGGATTGTTAATATCAATGAAAGCTCAGACAAGTTCGAAAACCAAACATATCGGACCAGTAACAGCTTAGTTATGGCCCTTGATTTAGTTCAAAACGCTATATTTTGCCTCGTTGAGACGAGAGGTCCTTCATTTTTCATCCGATCGTTACCAAACTTTTCTTTTTTTTTAATTATTTTTTTAAATTATAATTTTTTTTTTTTTTTTGATTTGATTTTTTTTTTTGATTTAAATTTTTTTTTTTTTAAATATATATTTCAATTTTTGCTTTTAATTTTTTTAATTTTTATTTTTAGCTCTATGTTGGACCAGTCGGACCAGTAACAGAGGAGTTATGGCTCTTGATTTAGTTAAAAATGCTATATTTTGCCTTGTTAATACGGTAGGGCCTTCATTTTTCATCTGATCTTTACCGAACTTTAACAGATTCTTTAGTTCTGGCCCTTGATTTAGTTCAAAAGCTGTTTTTTGCCCGAAACTTGTAAAAAAAAACTAAATGACAGTCACTAACTTCATTGATGTTATAAGAGCCATGTTAGCCAGTAGAGTGTCCACAGGCTCTCTTGGGCCTCTTGTTTTAAAATTCTTCTTCTCGGAAACTACAAGAGCCAGAGGTTTGATATTTTGCATTTACTATAAGCTTATTGTCCTTTACCAAGTTTGTTCAAATGGTGACCCTGGGGTCACAGTTTGCCCCGCCCCAAGGTCACATGTTTTACATAGACATGTATATGGAAAAACTTAAAAAATCTTCTAGTCTGAAACTGCAAGAGCCAGAGGTTTAAAATTTTGCATTTGCTATAAGCTTATGGTCCTCTACCAATTTTGTTCAAATAGTGACCCTGGGGTCACATTTGGCCCCGCCCCGGGGGTCACCGTTTTACAAAGGCTTGTAAAGGGAAAAACTGAAAAAAATCTCTGGAACTGCAAGAGCCAGAGGTTTAATTTTCTGCATTTTCTATAAGCTTATGGTCCTCTGCTAAGTTTGTTCAAATGGTGACCCTGGTGTCAAATTTGGCTGCGCCCCGGGGGTCACAGTTTTACATAGATTTTTATATATACGAAAAAAATAATCTTCTCTGAAACTGCAAGCGCCAGAGGTTTAATATTTTGCATTTGCTATAAGCTTATGGTCCTCTACCAATTTTGTTCAAATAGTGACCCTGGGGTCACATTTGGCCCCGCCCCGGGGGTCACAGTTTTACAAAGGCTTGTATAGGGAAAAACTGAAAAAAATCTCTGGAACTGCAAGAGCCAGAGGTTTAATTTTCTGCATTTACTATAAGATTATGGTCCTCTACCAAGTTTGTTCAAATGGTGACCCTGGGGTCAAATTTGACCCCGCCCCGTGGGTCACAGTTTTACATAGACTTATATAGGAAACACATTAAAGTCTTCTTCTCTGGAACTTCAAGAGCCATAGGTTTAATATTTTACATTTACTATACTCTTTTGGTCCTTTACTAAGTTTGTTCAAATGGTGACTGTGGGGTCACATTTGGTCCCGCCCCAGGGGTCATGTTTTACATAGACTTGTATAGGGAAAAACTTAAGAAATCTTCTTCTCTGAAACCACAAAGCTCTCATATATTACATGTAGCCCTGGGGTCACATTTGGCCCTGCCCCAGGTGTTACACTCTAGCACCTTCATTTTGTATTTGATATTTACCAAACTTTGTCAGTGTCTTTATATCAGTGTTGTTATACACAACAGAGCCCCCATTTCTTGAACAATCTTAACCAAACTTGCACAGATTGTATATGACCATAAGTTTTCGAAGAAGTTTGATATTGTGCCAGTACTCAGGTGATTGATTTAGGGCCATTTTGGCCCTCTTGTTTAACTCAATGTCTTTTTGAATTTCTAATGGTTTATAATACAAGGGGCATACAGTACGACTTCGATACAGTACCACTGGTTCGCTAGCTACCAGTTTTCCAATAATTTGTGCAAATTCACGTATTTTAATACACTTTTTATTCTAAATCTTAGTGCACTGTCTTGCAATATCTGAGGCTTTCCTTGCTGTAAGTCTGTCATATCTAAAGAATTGTGTCATATCTAAAGAATTGATCAAGAACCCAACAAACTCAATTGATTGTTTAGGAGAAGCAGGTGTGTCGTAAGCCCTAAACATTAACTGTGTCTATTACATTTTTCCCACAGTCGTCGAATGTGTCACTTTGAAGTAATGCATCATCAATATATGCTAGGTTAATGTGGCCCTCCTTACGTAAAGTTGAAAACACTGGTTTCAACAATTTAGTAAAATTTCTTGGCGTGCTATACTCAACCCATTTGGTTAACATGTTTAATTGAAATAATTTCCCATTGCATGTAAATCTCAGATATTTCCTAAATCGCTGAGCGTTTGGAACACTATAATATGCGTCCTTCAGATTAATTTGAGCAAAGTAACAGTTTTGTTTAACCAAACTTAACGCCAATTTCAATGTTTCCATTTTAAAATGTTTTCTATTATCGCCTTAGCAGCATAACTGTTTAGCCACTTTCTGGCCCTTTCCATTGCAAAAGGGTTGTTAGAATAATGCCATGAAAGCCTAGGAAGTATTTGAGACCAAATAACGACCACATTAGTCTCCCTATATGTTCATTTAAGTTACTAAGGTTTAATATCAGTCTGTGTGACCCATCAGGTTTAGATCTAATTTTTCTTTTAGATATAATCTCCCCCTGGGTATGTATGGTCTCCTCCACTACTCTTTTCTGGGTGGGTGAGGGGCGGGTATTGTATGTATAGCTTCAAATTACTTGCATCATAAGATGCCACTATTTCTGGTGTCCCAGGTGCCCCTGTTGGCCTTTCTTGAACTTCTTGTGCTGCGGATATGGGGCCCGTGAGGGCCCGGGCTCCCTTCTCTAAAAAAGATCCCTGGTCTTTGCTATTGGACGCAGCCTTGTATTGCCCATGTTTACAATAGGGTTTACTTCTTCCCTCAGTCTGTCTGTCTCGGTATGATTTATATCCTGGTTTTTGAGAACTCTTTGGTCTGTAGTTGTTTTGTAGGGCGTTACTTAATTTTTGACTCGTTAATGTCCTTCAGTTGTTTCCCGAGATCGTCTCCAAACAACTGAGTAGCCGAGATGGGTGAGGTCTCTGTACACAAACCTCTGTATTTCGAATTGATTGCCGGAGTAAGCATACGTTTCCTATGAGACGATAAATCTGTGTGGGCGTAAGCTAAAAATGTAAAAGCATCCATCGTCAGATCGAATACTTTCTCAGCGTCCATTGCCTCTGCCTGTATAGATTTATTCAAAACTTGAACCAATGGTATCATTGATTCCTTTAGTGAGATTATAAGAATCTTTCATGGGTATCCGGTGAAGATAGGGAATTTCAACCCGAGGTGTAAGTGTTTTTATCGGAACCGAGGCTCTGCCGAGGTTCCGATTAAAACACTTATACCGAGGATTGGAATTCCCTATCTTCACCGATGATAGATTCTTTTTCTTGCATATCAGAGGCATGTTGTGCGTTGACTCCACCAGCTACTAACGTTTTGCATGTTATTGAGCATACCGGATGTTGGCACGCGTGAATTTTATCTCGTCTCTAGGGTGAGATGGAAATATCTAGCCCCGGTAAAATGACGGATATCCTTGTCCGGTATGCAAGAAAGCCTTGTGTGCGCTGGAAAAGCTTGTCTGAATCCCTCACTGATTTGTCAGTTTGTTTACTTGTCCATACAGACTTTTTAACTTTTGGTACCTCCAGGAATTCACAGTTCTCAGGCCTGTTATATTTATCCATCAACCCACGAACACTATCACTTCTGTGATCAACAATGGATTTTAAACCTTGATTTCCTATGTCGGCAATTTCATTCTTCATCGCCGGGTCATACACTGCCTGCTTTACACAACTTTTCCCCCTTGACTTCAGCTTTTCAAGTATTCTATCCGATGTCAACGAGCCCGATATCACCACATTATTCTCTCTTTCCTGATGGCGAATCACATTCCCCCTCATCTTCTTCCGAGACGCTATTTTCTAATTCTGATTCCGAGTCGGAGCACAGAGACATGTTTTGTCGCTTTCCCGATCCAGGGATTTTCGTAACACATATTTTGTGTTTGCAACACCTGTTGTTGCAGCAGAGCTGTGTTTATTACCGGCATTTGACCGATGGGTGCCGCCATATTGTTCCCGGAAGTCTCGTTCGGCTGCGAGATCATGACATAGGGATAACGGTAGGCGTGTCCCACCAAATGATTGACATCGCCAGCTTGAATTTGACTTAAATTTCCAATAATTGGCGGTGGAACTTCAGACACAAGTGTTTGAAGAGATCCCGCATTCTGTAAAACAGAACCTGTGTTGTTTTATCCTCTTCCTACGCTCCCCGACGCCTCCAAAATGATGACTGTCATTTTCCGCCATGATCGTAAATGTCTGCGAGACAAAGGAATTTGTCAATCGCCCACGAATCTTGTGTAATTCGTCACCAAAACAGAGCCATCCGCATTGGATGAAGCTAAGCAGGTGTGGTCCAGTCCTAATTTACAATGTCCTATGTAAATGTATCTATAAACAGTATGCGCTTATTCCGTAAAATTTTCATAAAATTATCTCTCTAAAATTTTCAGATATTTCTGCGGATTTTTGAAACCTCGTTCTGATATTCTCGTGTCACATGATCACGCTCACTCCTGGGAATCTGGTATGGTAGATTAGATTATGATAACAAAATTATATTATTAGCTGCTTTATCATGCAAGTTTCCTTAAAAATTCTGGTTAAAGTGTTTTAGCAAGTCCATCTATTTCAAAACTCACTGGCCATATATCAATAAAAGTAGATATAAAAATCGAACAGGAAATATATCATTCAAGGACCAGTGTGAGTCAACCAAAAGCATGCATAGGAAAAAAAACAATTACCAAGTTGAATAAAAGACAAGATATGACATAACAGACATTAAAGGGTTGACAGTAGTGCTACCGCCTTGGAACGATCTGTGGCAAAAAAGGCAGCTGTGGGTTTAAACCTTGTTCTAGGGTACACAAAACCTCACTCTTACTGTATAGTCATCCCAATAAAACAGCTTCTCTCCTAGGTCAAAGTTTTAAGCATCTGGATATAAAACTTCACGAGTTATTGATTGGAAGACATACAGGTGGACGAATGGATGGACAATTCCATACCATTCATGGGCATAACAAATACTTATACTACAGGAATAAAGTGTAAAACATGGATATTTTGAATAATGGGATATTAAATATCGAGGGCTTTAAAAAACACATCTCCGAAATAAACAAGGATTATACTGTAGTCAAGTGATATCTGGTTACCTTATATATTTATCCCAATCGGTGCAGAGTAATAAATAAACGGACAGTGGAATTGTACAAAACATGGTGTTGTATTCATCCATTGAATGGACTAATCTTGTAAGTGTGCCCAGAGAACGGACTGTAAAGCATTGTCTCAATTCTCAGGTAACTCGAGGTTTTCAATTGTAATACAAGCTGTGAAAATCCCATAATCGAGCTACCGAGCAACCTTATATACATATATGAACCTTAGTTGTAGGGGAAAGCATATCACAGCAGGGTAGTTTAGTCTGGATATTTATTTATTTTCGTCAGACTAGGGTACTGTTGTTGTCGATCATCAAGTTATTTCAAATGCTGTGTGTTGCTAATTATGCCTTCAATGATCATACCGCCTATTTGTTGGAATCACTTGTGTAGAGGCAAATGTCTCATAATCTTGTGGAGCGCTGTGGTCTAGTGGTAGAGCATTGGAACCGTGATCGAAAAGTCCTGAGTTTGATCCCCGCAATGCATGACCATGTGTCTTGTGTCCCTGAGCAAGACATGTTATCTGCATTTGTTTAGTACTGGCTCTACCAAGGAAAACATTGAGAGTGATTAAATTAAGTTCATAGAGCTTTCATTACAATCAATGTTAAATCAAATGAGTTAAAACCAAAGGTTTCGTAGTCTCAAAAAAAAAAAGGCAAATGGGGAAAAATGTCTGGTAGATTGTCCAATCAAAATAATGTTACACTTCAATACACATATCAATATATTGGTCACTGTTAAAGGTATACTTGCCATAATACAGTTAAAGGTATACTTCCTTCCATAATATATTTGTCGCTGTTAAAGGTATGCTTGCCATAATACAGTTAAAGGTATACTTCCTTCCATAAAGTTAAAGGTACACTTTCTACAATATAGTTAAAGGTACACTTCCTATACTATAGTTAAAGGTACCTATTGTAATGAACTTAAAGGGGTTGGTGCACTATTTTCAAACACAATTATCAAAATGCCATGAAAAATAAAAGAGATAAAAAAAATTATGACCTATTGAAAATTTGCAAAGAAACATAAATCGAGGCGGCCATCTTGGAACGATGACATAATCACGCCTTTTCTACTGTATATTTATATCGACAAAATGTCTTTTAAAGCAAAGAAAATCGCTGCAAATGAAAAATAAGCTTCCAAATTATACATCTTACATCTGTATATTTATTTTAATCAATTTGCAGTGATTTTCTTTGCTTTAAAATGTATTGTGTCAATATGCCACATATGGTAAAAAGGCGCGATGACATCGTTTCAAGATGGCAGCCTGCATTAATGTTCTTTGCAAATGTTCAATAGGTCATATCTCCTTTATTAGTCCCCTATCGGTCTGGACTGGAGGGGACTTTAGGTTTGTCTCCCGTCCGTCCGTTCGTCCGTCAGTCCGTCAGTCTGTCTGTCTGTCTGTTTATATTTTGTCGGGACTGTAACTTTGTCATGCATTGTGGGATTTTTAAATAACTTGGCACAAATAAACAAATGTCCACCATAATAAAACGGCGTGTCACGCGCAAGACCCAGGTCCGTAGCTCAAAGGTCAAGGTCACACTTGGAGGTTAAAAGTCTGAAATAGGCTTGTCCGGGCTGTAACTTTGTCATGCATCGTGGGATTTTGAAATAACTTGGCACAAATGTTCACCATAATGAGACGGCATGTCGCCGCAAGACCCAGGTCCGTAGCTCAAAGGTCAAGGTCACACTCTAGGTTAAAGATCAGAAATAGGCTTGCACAAATGTTCACCATAATGAGACGGCGTGTCGCGCGCAAGACCCAGCTAAAAGGTCAAGGTCACAGTTGGAGGTTAAAGGTCAGAAATAGGGTTCTTTTTTTTTTTATGGCATTTTGATAGTTCTTTCAGCTTTTTTCAAGTTTTTCAGAGCCCTTTTAAATAAATTGTGTTTGAAAATACTGCATCAACCACTTTAACTATTTCAAAGAATATAAAACAATCATATCTTTAGTGAAAACTGACTACCACATTTACATAGAGTTATATAGTAAATACTTGTAGCGACTACTCCTCTGAAACTGCTTGAAGGATTTTCATGAAACTTAACAGAAATGTTGCTCTTGATATCTAGTTGATCCTAGGAAAAATATGATGGCTGCCATGGCTAAAAATAGATTTTTAACAATTTGTAGCGACTACTTCTTGAAAACTATAGGTGATATTGGTATGGGACTTTTTCTCAAATGATCAGCATGACATGATGTTGGTCCTTGTTGAAAATTACTTTGATTCAACATTAAACTTGGCTGCCAGCGGCTATCTTTGTTTACATAGGGTTATATAGTAAAAACTTGTAGCGACTACTCCTCTGAAACTACTTGACAGATTTTCATGAAACATAGGAATGCTGATCTAGCTATCAAAACCTATCTGTAGAGCTTCAAGGTCATTGACCTCTTGTTTTTATATTATTTTTTTTACAAATTTTTCTCACCATATTAGCTGCCTTCTGTAGTATTTATGACTCATTTATACTTACTCAATGAATTTAAGTTCATGTAACAAGATATATTTCTAAATACATGAATACAAAGTAGTCCATGATTACGAGATATGTTTGCAAATATCGAATTTATACCATAATTATATTTTCCATTACCAGATCTACAGAGGAAGCTGATTGAGGTGTACCGTGAAAATGCATTGACCGTGCCTGTCTTTCCTCTCAGTTCTGATGAGGATGATGCTAAAATTGCAGATGTGTATGTCACACCCAGCATGGAACTGGTTGACAAGGGACAGAAATCAAACGAAAAGAAAAAAGCAATCACATTCTACCACAACATATTTCATAAAGACTCCCATCTCTGCAAAAAGATCTACATAACAGGAGATGCAGGGATGGGCAAGAGTACCCTGTGTCAGAAGATGGTGGATTCTTGGTGTACAACTCATTCAACACAAGAAACCCATGGCTGCTTGACTGAACACGAACATACAATGTCGAAATTTGACTTCTTATTCTATATTCCTTTAAGAAACGCTCTCTCATGTAGCAGTGTGGAAGAAATGATTACAAACCTTGTACCAACCAAACACCAGAGTCTGTTGTCCAGTGTGTTAGAAGACGACTCTGTACAAAGTTTAATCATCCTTGACGGTCTCGATGAGTGGACCCCACCAAAGGATAGCCAGATGTCCCTGTTTGATGTGAGTACTGGACTACCAACCAGAAAGCTCACAAATAACTGTTCCATTCTTACAACTTCCAGGCCCTGGAAACTGGAAGTCTTGAGAATAAGGAACTCCGAGATTGATCGGCAGATAAAGCTGACAGGACTTAACCATGGCTCATCGATGGAATTCATTAATTGTATTGTAGCAATTCTCAATGAACAACCACATGCAAGTACCATGAATGCTGGAGATTTTGAAACGGAATTACAGAAAAAGCGCTTGCATCAATTTAGAAACATCCCCGTTATGCTGAAGCAGCTGATATGTCTGTGGCATGATGGGAGGCCCCTCGGAGAAACTCAGTGTGAAGTTTACAGCAGCATGATTGACCTATTGTTTGAACTGGCAGAAAAAAGATTAGCTGGCAACCAGAATGTCATCCGAGTAAAAGAAGAACAGATAAAGTCACAGAGAAAACTCCCAAACTACTTTGATAAAAAAACAAAGTGTTTACAGTTCAGCGGTATGTTGTATTCTCTCAGCAAAATGGCATTTGAAACACTATTAAATACAAATCGTGAGTCGTCACTTGTGTTTGATAGTTCAGTAGCAGAGCTGTGTGGATTGTCTCAGATAGAGATAGAGATTTGCCTCAAAGTTGGCATATTATCTCAAAGCAAGGTTGTAAAGGGATGCACATCACGCCTGAAAAGCTTATCATTCTTACACAAATCTTTTCAAGAATTTTTGGCAGCACTGTTTGTTGCCATGAGTACTGATAGTACAGACACACACTTGCAGCAAATATTCAGCATCTGTGGCACTCTAGACAATTGTTTAGAAATGGAAAAGATGCTTGTGTTCATAAGTGGCTTGCTTCCTCAGCATGCATTTAGACTGTCAGAGCACATCTGTGATGCAGCTTCTGGTGATATCAGAGTGCAGCAATATAGAAGAAATGTAGGTTGCAACCAGCTGCATGACTCATATATACTAGTACAACATGTACAGAGCGCTATTTTAGACTGTGTCAGGGAAAGCTCAAATCCCAAACTAAAAATTGAAGACATTAGCATTATTATGTACATGGAAGAACCCCTAGAACCTATAATCAATACAAACATAATCAATATAAAGTCTCTACACGTTGACATGTCTATAATGACAAGAAGCTTACAAACAGCTCTACTGGAGGCTGGTGCACTGCAGAAACTGGTTATTGAGTGTAGTAGGGATACCACTGTAGATTATGACTTTATCTACCATATGGTAACTAAGTCTCAAAACACATTAAAATCACTTGAATTAATAGGACTTGACAGCGGTAAACTAAAGCAAATATTCCCCATCATACTGGGTAGTTTATGTCAGCTAGAGGCCCTCCATCTAAAAAACTTTACACTGCCACATGATGAGGTTGAATGGTTAATGTCATTTCTCTCACAGAGGACACAGATGAGGCAGATAGGGCTGAATGGTGTATACTGCTCAGATCACCTCCTTAGAAGAGACTGTAAGTACCAACTAGACTTGTCACAGCTGACACAGCTACAGATGCTTAGACTAGTGCTCCTAGGTGTGGAGACGGTAAAGGTGAACACCACAGACCTGGAGAGGTGTAGGATGAGTTACTTATACCAACCTGGAGCTGGTTCATCTGTACTGAGATGTCTACACGGGGCTCCCAAACTACAACACTTGGACTGTATAGGTTGTGAGGATCCTGAATACATTGACACACTGATCACAACTGTGCCAACTCTTGTACATTTACAGTCACTTTCACTGTTCGATACAGATTTTGGTGCAAGTCAATTACAGCTGTCTCCTGAGATGAGGGACCTTGAAACAGTAAGGTTATTTATGGTTACAATGACAAGTGAAGCATTGCGCTGCTTTATTGACAGTATACCAAATACACAGACATCAGTGGAAGTTAGTCTGGCTGCTTCAGAGGATTCAAGAAGAGAGATATCAGCAATACGGGACTATGTCAGATCTTCCTCAAGGTTGGCTCTGACTGAGGGTAGTGATGACAATGTTGAATTTCAAACAACAATCAACAAAGATGAATGCTGACAAGCAAACAAAGGCAATCACTCCAGCAGGAGAGACATCAGCAACATGACCAATCACTCCAGCAGGAGAGACATCAGCAACATGACCAATCACTCCAGCAGGAGAGGCATCAGCAACATGACCAATCACTCCAGCAGGAGAGACATCAGCAACATGACCAATCACTCCAGCAGGAGAGACATCAGCAACATGACCAATCACTCCAGCAGGAGAGACATCAGCAACATGACCAATCACTCCAGCAGGAGAGACATCAGCAACATGACCAATCACTCCAGCAGGAGAGACATCAGCAACATGACCAATCACTCCAGCAGGAGAGACATCAGCAACATGACCAATCACTCCAGCAGGAGAGACATCAGCAACATGACCAATCACTCCAGCAGGTGAGACATCGACAACATGACCAATCACTCCAGCAGGAGAGACATCAGCAACATGACCAATCACTCCAGCAGGAGAGCCATCAGCAACATGACCAATCACTCCAGCAGGAGAGACATCAGCAACATGACCAATCACTCCAGCAGGAGAGACATCAGCAACATGACCAATCACTCCAGCAGGATAGACATCAGCAACATGACCAATCACTCCAGCAGGAGAGACATCAGCAACATGACCAATCACTCCAGCAGGAGACATCAGCAACATGGCCAATCACTCCAGCAGGAGAGACATCAGCAACATGACCAATCACTCCAGCAGGAGATACATCAGCAACATGACCAATCACTCCAGCAGGAGAGACATCAGCAACATGACCAATCACTCCAGCAGGAGAGACATCAGCAACATGACCAATCACTCCAGCAGGAGAGACATCAGCAACATGACCAATCACTCCAGCAGGAGAGTCATCAGCAACATGACCAATCACTCCAGCAGGAGAGACATCAGCAACATGACCAATCACTCCAGCAGGAGAGACATCAGCAACATGGCACTGCATCATCAGATCATCAACACTACTGTGACTAAGGTTTTCACTTCCACACTCGAATGAAAACCAATTAAGACTATGTTTCACAGTGTTCCATTAATTTGCATAAGGATACAAGACATACTGTACTGTGTGTGTGTGATACAATATTGATCATGACAAAGTTCACTGTCCTCAGGTAGTTTGCTGGTGAAATAATTATGTGTCAAATGTTTCTCAAAAACTTCTTGAGTTACTCATATTCTATTGGAAAATACACCCAAATTCAGAAACTTTCATAATTTTTTTATAATTTTTTTCGATAAAGTGTATGTATTTTTTATTCCTTTAAATTATTTCAAAGTGAGAGTTTACTATAATATAAAACTGTTTTGCATGACATAGTTTATTAGAATATTAAGCTTTTCCAAGAAAAAATGTACGCAAAACAAAATGTATAATTTTAACATTTTAAAATTGTCTTTCTTTTCTTAATTTGAATATACGAGGGTGCTTCAAGAAGTTCTGTCACTAGGCATATATCCTTTGAACTGGATATTACACTGAGATAAAGTAGTGTATTTATAGTACTACTGGGTTCGCTCTCTTAAATTCCACAACAAAAATGAAAAATTTCCGGTTATTTATACCCCTGAATTACCTCCCCCTACCACACCTTTTGGATACTGGCATCTCTGAAAATGTCCTTGTTACAAAACGTTGTAAAAATTATTTGAATACTTCTGTGCTTTTAAATTTTCTTGTACGCCATCTGTTGTTATTTGCCTAAAATCCATGAAAATGATTGTCGAGAATTGGGAAAAGTCTTGCTGGAAACCAGATATGAGTGAATGCATATCCCTTAATTTTAGCGGAAATAACACTGATTTTCTTTATCTTGTTTACGGAAATGTTATAATATCTTTTAAATGTCGTAATTATTCTCATAGTATTAATATGTTTTCATATTTTTTTACAAATCCTAGTCCTTCAGTGTTTAAATTTCATATTCAACACATTATTGTAGAATTTTGCACAATGTTTAGTGAAAATATTGATCATCCAAAAACGCTATTTCAGAAGACTGCCCTTCCATTTAATGTCCATTTAGCATTAAATTAATTTTACATGTTAGCTTAAAATGTTAATTTCTAAGACAATGCCTTTTCATCTACCGTGCTTAAATTCTGAATCTTGTAATGCATAGATATATCTGGTAATGTATGAGTAATTTCAAAGGTCTTCGACAAGTACTTAAAGAGAAACAGGCATTTAAAAAAGTAACAGTTAACATACCTGAAAAAAGCTCAGGACGAAAATGCGTCAGTATGTATAAGTGATGTATATTAAATGTTCCATAACTTTCGTCACACAGAAGATACAGCATTCATTTTACCATCAATGTAATGGTATTGAAACTCTCCTTCATTTGGTACCATACATTAATACTCACAATGAGCACATACTTGTTAAAACGCGTTAGTGACAGAACTTATTGAACGACCCTCGTAGAATTTTCCTTTAACCAGTAGCTCATTTATGATTATGAACAAAATTTAAAAAAAACGACAAATACAATTGTTCCGAAAACAAATTTCTTAATGTACATTATTTCTTATGACGCCGGACTTCTCTTGTAACTGTTGGTTACACTGGTTACATTTTTTCGATTATTTACATTTTTTTTTTTTTCAATGTACAGTGTATAGAACCAGTAACCAGAATTTCTTACGTAGAGAATCGACAAAACCGAACTAAGCCGAATACAGCTTTCAGTATTGTACATAGACTGTCAATATTACACCTGCAAACTACCTAAGAGAAGCAATATGTGAAAATTGACTGCTGTTCATAGAGATACACTGAGGGCCGGTGCAATATGTGAACATTGACTGCTGTTCATAGAGATACACTGAGGGCCAGTGCAAAACTGTTGTATCTTGTACTTCATTCATATATAGTTGCAGTAGTTTTGTGTTCATCCTCCGCATTAAGATATCGGTATATGTTGATGCTGACAGTTCTTATCAAATCAAGAGTAATCATTTCAGAAAAATGGTGACAAAAATAGAAAGAACTGTTTTGACATTTGTGCCTGTAGTAAATATTGACTTTGTGTGCCTAAACAAAGCACAATTTAAATGTGATAGTACTGCGGTGCACGACCCACTCATGTCTCTGATGTGATATAACCATGGTGCAAGAACCACTCAGGTCTCTGATGTGATATTACCGTGTTGTGAGACCCACTCAGATCTCTGATGTGATATTACCACGGTGAGAGACCCACTCAGGTCTTTGATGTGATATTACCACAGTGCAAGACCCACTCAGATCTCTGATGTGATATTACTGTGGTGCAAGACCCACTCAGGTCTCTGATGTTATATTACCGAGGTGAGAGACCCACTTAGGTCTCTGATTTGATATTACCATGGTGCGAGACCCACTCAGGTCTCTGATGTGATATTACCATGGTGGAAGACCCACTCAGGTCTCTGATGTGATATTACTGTGGTGCAAGACCCACTCAGGTCTCTGATGTGATATTACTGTGGTGCAAGACCCACTCAGGTCTCTGATGTTATATTACCGAGGTGAGAGACCCACTTAGGTCTCTGATGTTATATTACCGAGGTGAGAGACCCACTTAGGTCTCTGAAGTGATATTACCGCAGTGCGAGACCCACTCAGGTCTCTGATGTGATATCACCATGGTGCAAGACCCACTCAGGTCTCTGATGTGATATTACTGTGGTGCAAGACACACTCAGGTCTCTGATGTTATATTACCGAGGTGAGAGACCCACTTAGGTCTCTGATGTGATATTACCATGGTGCGAGACCCACTCAGGTCTCTGATGTGATAATACCATGGTGCAAGACCCACTCAGGTCTCTGATGTGATATTACTGTGGTGCAAGACCCACTCAGGTCTCTGATGTTATATTACCGAGGTGAGAGACCCACTTAGGTCTCTGATGTGATATTGCCATGGTGCGAGACCCACTCAGGTCTCTGATGTGATATTACTATAGTGCAAGACCCACTCCGGTCTCTGATGTGATATTACCATGGTGCACGACCCACTCAGGTCTCTGATTTGATATTAACATGATGCGAGACCTGCTCATGTCTCTGTGATATTACTGTAGTGCGAGACCCACTCACGTCTCTGATGTGATATTACTGCAGTCTGAGACCCGCTCAGTTCTCTGTTGTGATATTAGGCAGTGCGAGTCCCACTCAGGTCTCTGATGTGATATTACCGTGGTGCGAGACCCACTCAGGACTCTGATGTGATATTACCGCAGTGCGAGACTCATTCAGGTCTCTTACGGTGAGAGACCCACTGAGGTCTTCTGATGTG
>JAWPHD010020556.1:0-31369 GCA_037043455.1 Cyrtodaria siliqua | reverse complement strand
TATCGAATAGATTCCTATGGTTCTTTAACGTGCTCGGAGGATAGACGATACACGGAAACACCCGGTTTACGTCCCCATCCGACGGACGAGGCTAAGGTAAAGTGTCTTGCCCAAGAACACACCGACGGAACTCAGTGGCACCACGGATGATGAAAGATGAAGAAATGAGTATTAATTAAAAATTAATGTAAATATATAAAGATAAAATATTAAAAAATAAGGGATGACTTGGTAGTAATATAAACTATATATGTAAATCATATGAACATGTTAGTAATAAATTATGCCTTTGGTCACTCTCCTATTCATAATTTTGCATTACAGAGATGTTGAGATTTGATTTATTTTCAGTAGGGTGATAAAAATTGTATTACTCGGTTTTAATCCTTAGGTTCTATAGTAAAATAAAAATCTTTGGCAGAGTAAAAAGATGATAATTTTCAAGATTTGATTTTAAGATATACATATATTGAATCATTTTGCATGAATGTGCTTGAAATAGGCAGGGTTTTAAAAGAATCACACTGTAGATACCCTTAATTTTAACAGTAAACTTGGTTGAACATCAAGGATAAAGACCGAGTTTATCACCTACCAGAAAGTAATGTTTATGTCTTATTTCTGGTCACTGATTGGTCAGTTTTTTTGATGATCTCTATCAAAATTATGAATATATGACAAGGTCGAAGTTTATGTAAATGAAGTATATTATCTTGAAGATAAACCAAACAATAATTACTTACTGAAAATTAGTTAGGGGGCACTCCTCAGTTTCGCATGAATGTCCATGGTGTAAATCAGAAAGAAATCAACTAAGCATCTTTTTAGGTCCATGAATGGTATTTATAATAATTATAGAAGCACATGTTTGATGTTGTTTTCAGTTTTGAGTACTTCTAAGTTTATTTTGGTGTATTTGGAATATGCATTCTTTGGGTTTTTTGGAGTCTATAATAGAAAAATGTGAACCAATCCAAAACTTTCTAAAAATAGGTGTGAATGGCTGATTTCTATCACGGGGGAGTTCAGCATGGAATAACTTTTTAAACGCCGGACTCGGTATGTAAAGCTTAGCATTTCCTGATATGCAAGAGGCATTATGAGTGCAGACATGAACCCTGATATGTGTAGGAAATTTTTTTATTTTATTTATTGACATTTGAAATATTGCTAAAATTTGGTTTTTTAACATGTTTTGAGGGGTGGGTAATCTTAAAGAAATGGGAGCTAAAGTTGTACAGAAAATGCTTTTTGATACTTTTATTTGGTATGGAAACATGGGTAATTGTATTGTCTTCTAAGAAATGTATGACACAATGATGATGTGATTTTATTTTTGCTCAAGGATTCAGGCTAAGGGCTTGTCATGGGTTTGATGATTGAGAAATGTACATTAAACTGTGGAGTGCCCCCTTAATTAAAAGAAAAAGAAAAGAATAGAAAATTGCTAAAAGAAAAAGAAAAGAATAGAAAATTGCAAAAAGAGCCCAGTCCAGAAAGTATTAATTTGACATATAAATTTTCTGTCATTACGCATTTTTTGGAGATAAGTATACCGTTTCATAAATTGAAGACAGCGTATATTTTAACATTATCTAAGTGGCTGCCTCCTAAGAATTTACTCTGCCAATCAAATCCATGCTGCTGTAGCTAAAACAAGAGGGGTCAAAATGACTTTGAAATGTTCACCTACTGACCTTTGTCATTTTGAAGACACTTGCAATCAGTAATAAAAGTGAGTCATATATAAGCTGTCTGATAATTTGTCTTAGATATTTTTTTGTTACCTATATAAAACTGTGACCGCAGGTGAAAGGTCAGGGTTACAATTTGAAGACACTCGGTAAGAAGATCATAAGCATATGCTGCATGTTATACTTGAGATCTGTAGACCTTGTGATTGCAGAGAAGAAGATTTTTTAAGTTTTTTGACCTTTATATAACGAGGACAAAACTTTCTGCGCATGTGCGATTTATATCTGTCATAATGTAAAAGTCACCATTTTCAAATACTTTTTTAGACAATAAAAGTGTAACATCTGAATTTTAAAATATCATGGATGAATAAGTTAAGTTCATTCTATCAATCCCCAATGAGTTTTTAATAAAAATAATCAATATATCTTCAGCAGCAAGCGTAAAGATCGGACCTGTATTGATTCGTAAATTCTTGGACGACGCCATTTTTAAAACTACAGTGTTGGGGCACCTTACTAATTTCATATATCTCCGCCTTCGCTGAGGACTTTTTTAAAAGAATTTCTGTTTAGTGGTTCTTGATAAGAAGATTTTTTCTAAGGTTTCAAACTTTTATGGTAATGGCGACCAACTTAGAGATATAGATATACAAGGGGCATCCCAGAAATATTGAGACTTTTGCTATAACATTTTTATTATCTATTCATTTAAAAAGATATTTGACACCAATGCAGTTTCATATATTATCTTCTATTACGAAAGTGACAGTATTACTGATGGCACGAAACACAAGTTTTGTCGTCGCTATAGGCAACCATATAATGCTGATGCGGGGAGGGTCTAAACGGTCTCTTGAGTTGTTTAAGAAATAGTGATATTTACCAGTGAATATAGACGTCAAATTTGGGCGCGCTTTAGTGTGTGTGTTAGACGACGTCACTACGCTCAGTTAAATTTTGACGTCATATCCGTTTCCGTTAGTAAACAGTCGGTAAACAATGAGTAGCAAGCAAACTTAAAGATCCGAAGAAATGACGTCAACAGATCCGCATGAAAGTCGCGCAGTAATCAAATTTTGATGTGAACTTTGGCAGACACCTACCAAACATTGAAACTAATTAACCGATCGTCTATGAAGTCACTGTATCTCGTGCACTCGTGTTCAGGTGGCACAAGCGTTTTAGTGAGAGGACGTGCATCGTTACAAGATGATGAAAAGAGTTGAACGTGTTGACGTCATTGTTGCAGTTCACTACGTCGTTGACGTCGCTATGACTGTCCCCGTTTCAGCATAGTACTCCTTCCACAGATGTGAATATTTTCAACATTATATGTACAAGTATCATGATTCTGGGTAATCTGGGTGCACAAAAGATGAAACTATATTTCTTGTTTTTTTTAATGTTGTATTCCAACGACCTTTGAATAAGAGCAAGTCTCAATACTTTTGGGATGCCCCTCTTATATATTACATATTTGTCTGTGATTTGTATAGGAAATACTGGGAATAAAAAAGCTATATCTACTCGTTTGGTCTACTGCGAAATATCTCTGGGAGATATCTCTGGAGATATTTCGCAGTACGGAACATTGCTCGGCCCTTTTACGTCAGTGGCGGGAACGCCAAATAACGTTCTGATTGTTTTACGGACGTTCTTGCGTCAGATGCCCGCACTAGGAAATACTGATTATGGAAATTAACGAAGGAATTTCGGTTCCACTTGTTTTGTTTGTATGACGTAACGTTGTCTTGGCGTTCTCATGCAAACTGGTGTAAAAAGGGCAAACTGGTGTAAAAATGTTGACGATTGGAAAGAAATTCATCACAGAATATGTAATACATAGTTTTAATTAACATTGTTGTCATGATACACAATTACCTCGTGAGAAAGATTCTTGGGATATAGAAACTCGTGCGCAAGCGCACTCGCGCACTCGTTTCTATATCGCAAGAATCTGTCTTACTCGGGAATTATTTCCCGTATCACAACAACAATGTTAATTAAACTCTATATTATAACCCATCTTTGAGAGATATAAAATTTCTTTGAATTTCTTTTTACAGTGACGCTTTCAATAGCAACACAGTACAGCAGCTCTACTTACTACCTATTCTTTGAATAGTTAGGCATAACATTGAGCACAGCAGCTCTTACATATTACCTATTCTTTGGATATTTAGGCATAACACTGAGTAAAGCAGCTCTACATACTACCTATTCTTCAGATATTTAGGCATAACATTGAGTACAGCAGATCTACATACTACCTATTCTTTGGATATTTAGGCATGACATCGAGTACAGCAGCCCTACATACTACCTATTCTTTGGATATTTAAACATAACATTGCGTACAGTAGCTCTATATACTACCTATTCTTTGAATAGTTAGGCATGGCAGTGAGTACAGCAGCTCTACAGACTACCCATTCTTTGGATATTTAAACATAACATTGCGTACAGTAGCTCTATATACTATCACTTATTCTTTGAATAGTTAGGCATGGCAGTGAGTACAGCAGCTCTACATATTACCTAGCTTTGGATATTTAGGCATAACATTGAGTACAGGAGATCTACATACTACCTATTCTTTGGATATTTAGGCATAAAACTGAGTACAGGAGATCTACATACTACCCTATTCTTTGGATATTTAGCATAACATTGAGTACAGGAGATCTACATACTACCTATTCTTGGATATTTAGGCATAAAAACTGAGTACAGGAGATCTACATACTACCTATTCTTTGGATATTTAGGCATAACATTGAGTACAGGAGATCTACATACTACCTATTCTTTGGATATTTAGGCATAAAACTGAGTACAGGAGATCTACACTACCTACCTATTCTTTGGATATTTAGGCATAACCATTGAGTACAGGAGATCTACATACTACCTATTCTTTGGATATTTAGGCATAAAACTGAGTACAGGAGATCTACATACTACCTATTCTTTGGATATTTAGGCATAACATTGAGTACAGGAGATCTACATACGATCTACATACTACCTATTCTTTGGATATTTAGGCATAACATTGAGTACAGGAGATCTACATACTAACCTATTCTTTGGATATTTAGGCATAACATTGAGTACAGGAGATCTACATACTACCTATTCTTTGGATATTTAGGCATAAAACTGAGTACAGGAGATCTACATACTACCTATTCTTTGGATATTTAGGCATAACATTGAGTACAGGAGATCTACATACTACCTATTCTTTGGATATTAGGCATAACATTGAGTACAGCAGCTCTATACTACCTATCTTTGGATATTTAGGCATAACATTGAGTACAGCAGCTCTACATGACCTATTCTTTGGATATTTAGGCATAACAGCGAGTACAGTAGCTCTACACACTACCTACTCTTGGAATAGTTTAGTTAGGCATGACAGTGAGTACAGCATCTCTTCATACAACCCATTCTTTGGATATTTAGGCATAACATTGAGTACAGCAGGCTCTATACTACCTATTCTTCGCGATATTTAGGCATAACATTGAGTACAACAGTTCTACATACTACATATTCTTGAATAGTTAGGCATGAAAGAGTCTTCTGCTTGCCATTTAAAAGGTAAGAAAAACTCTCTATACATTACCTGAAGGTAAGTGAGCTCCCACAGGGTGGAGTTGTGAGCATTACAGTGTTCCGGATCTTCCAACTCAGGCAGGCAGGAACACTCACTACCCTGGGCCTCGTTGTCCAGCAGGATGTCTGTGTATGAATATGTCTGCAATACATGTAGATATCACACATTATAAACCACACACCATCCCACATTATAAACCACAACCATCACTCATTACTAAACCCATCACACATATAAACCACACACCATCACTCATTATAAACCACAAACCATCTCACAGTATAAACCACACAACATCACACATTATAAACCACACACCATCACACATTATAAACCAAACCATCACACATTATAAGCCATATACCATCACCCATAAACCACACACCATCACACATTATAAACCACAAACCATCTCACAGTATAAACCACACACCATGACACATTATAAACCACACCATGACACATTATAAACCATACACCATCACTCATTATAAACCACACCCATCACACATTATAAACCACACCTTCACACATTATAAACCATACACCATCACTCATTATAAACCACACCATCACACATTATAAACCACACCATCACACATTATAAACCACACCTACCCACACATTATAAACCCATACACCATCACTCATTATAAACCACACCCATCACACATTATGAACAACACACCTCCACACATTATAAACTACACACCATCCCACATTATAAACCACAAACCATCAGACATTATAACCACACACCAGCATACATTATAAGCCACAAACCATCACACATTATAAACCACACACCATCACCCATAAACCCACACACCATCACCCATTATAAGGCCATACACCATCACTCATTTATAACCACACACACCATCACCAGTATAAAACACCACTTCACACATTATAAACTACACAACCATCACTCTTTATAAACACACTATCACAACATTATAAACCACACACCATCACTCATTATAAAACCACACATACCACTACATTATAAACAACACACCTTCACACATTATAAACTACACACCATCACTCATTATAAACCACACCACCATACACAACATTATAAACCACACACCATCAGTCTTTATAAATCACACACCTGTACACATAAACTACACACCATCACACTATTATAAACAACACACCCTCACACATTATAAACCGCACATGATCACACATTATTAACTACACACTATCAAACATTGTAAGCCACACAACATCACTCATTATTAACCGCACAACATCACACATTATAAACCACACACATCACACATTATAAACCACACACCATCACACATTATCGACCACACACCATCACACTTTATAATCCACACACGTCAGACATTGTAAACCACACAACATCACATATTATAAACCACACACCATCACCAATTATTAACTACACACCACATTACAACCCCACACACAATCACACATTACAACCCACACACCATCACACATTACAACCCACACACCATCACGACATTTAAATTAACTAAACACATCCATAACACTATAAACCACACACCATCACCCATTATTAATTACACACTATCACACATATATAAGCCACATACCATCACACACTACAACCCACACTACACCATCACATATTATAATACCATACACATCACACATTATAAACCAAACACTATCACACATTATAAACCACACACCATCACACATTATAAACCACACACCATCACATAGTATACACCACACAACATCAAACATCACACAAGTTATAAACTACACACTAGCACACCAATGTATACTATATATAAATGTTTAATTTTATACCATCCAACGCAGATATTTCAGGTTGTGAAGGTGAGTCGTCTCTTGTTAAAGTAGCTATCCCGCCTAATTTTGCAACATATGTACACCGTTTCTAAACCTACTGACAAGGATGTATACATATAACTTGCATATTTTGAGAATCAAAATTCTTAAGACAAATATAAATGGCTTTAACCTGCCTGGCCAGACCCCAAAACTGAGCTTCGAATTAAGAATAATCATTATAGGGTGTTTTATGAATTTGTACTATCAATCTACATATAGACATTATTATATGACCTGAACACTTCTAGATAGATTTTAATAAACGATTTTGTAGTGTAATTTTGTCGTGATTTGGCGGGTTAGTTCTCTTTAAGGATAAGGACAGAAACATTCACCTTCACTCAATGAACTCTTATCAATCTCAACATCTCAGTTACTGTATAATCATTTTATTTCGTCGGGATTAAATTTCGCTGGTCCTTTCCAAAAAGACAGTTTGATCGGGGACGTAATTTCGCGCATTTTCTGATTTTGGAGAAAAAAAAATCTGTTAAAAAAAAAGGACTATGTTGAAACGCATAATCGATAAATTGGACCCAGATTTGTAAGTGCAAAAACATCCCCATGCTACAGATTGGCAGAGCTGTCTGGCGCTTACGTCAGACCTGTCCCAATAAAACAATTAACCCAGGTCACTTAACACTGAAAACACCTACTCGGCGCGGGTGATGTGTTTGATCTCCTGTTGTTTGTTTTTAATTGTTACCCCCGTTGTTTGTTTGGGAAGGAAATGGCGGACACCTGCGTCGATGTGTGTCAAATCTCTGATTTGATTGGCTAACAGCTATAAATTAGCTCATGAATATTTATGAGTGAAATGCGTCAATTAAGGGGTGTTAAAACAGGTAATTGAAACACGTTAAGTTGTTTTGATTCCATGATAATAGTACTAACTGATATTAAAACGTAGAGTGCTTGCATATGTGTGTCGTACTGTATTGTGTTTTAAATGTTGCTATGTTGGCGTGTGCTTTGTTTGTTGCTAGTATTTGTTTTTTTGTTGATTAAATATATATAAATCTGTACGTGTTATTGAAAATACCAACAAGTATTTCACTTTGTAAAGTAAATTGCCGACCACTAAAGGTCCGTACTCTGTATATGATGACAACGATAACAAACCTGAATATCATTCGTGAATGGATTTATTAGTCTGCTTGCGTAAATACAGGTGTGTCAACACATCGGCATACATACTGACATATTGAAAAGATTAAAAAAAACAAGCAAATTTTTATTTTGTTTATTATATAAATAATTATATAATTATTCAATACATACATAATGATAAACCTTTTACCTGCAACAAACAACCTGGTACAATAAGTATTAAACTTATGTTAATATGCCAAACTCATTGATAAAACTGTAATACATAACCGATCAGGAACAATGTTTTAATATAATAGATATAAAAATTGAACAGGAAAAGCCTGTTTCGTACTCTTACTACTTAATTCAAACTCTGGACATTTATAATCGTGGGGATTTGATTTCGTGGTTTGGGTCAACCACGAAATACGCGAAATTAAATCCCCCACGAAATATAATGATTTCACAGTATATTACTCTGCCTCAAGATAAAGTACCACCACCTAGTTATGGACATACCGTCATAAAACTGCGTACAGTCGCCAACAGTCCTAAACAGCCCTCTGGTGCCTGCTGTAAGGCCAGGGTAGATAACCTCTTCATGAAAGCCAAAATCCTCTGTTGGGATACCTGAATTATAGTAATGTACAGGGCTTACTTACCGTAGATGCCTATGTGGTCTTATTAATTATCAAGCATGTTTTGAATACCCTAATAAACAAGAGGTCAATGACCTTGAAGCTCTACTGATTGATTTTGATTTCAGGAAGTAGTCGCTACAGACTTGTTTTTTGAAGATCTATTTTTAACCGTGGCGGCCATCGTTAATTTCCGGCCGACCTGAAATTTTGCTAGGATCAATTAGACATTAAGAGCAACATTCCTGTGAAGTTTCATGAAAATCCGTCTAGTAGTTTTAGAGGAGTAGTCGCTACAAGTTTTCATTATATAACTCTATGTAAACAAAGATGGCCGCTGGAAGCCATGTTTAACGTCAAATCAAAACGATTTTCGACAAGGACCAACATCATGTCATACTGATCATTTTAGAAAAAGTCCCATATCAATATCTCTTATAGTTTTGAAGAAGTAGTCGCTACAAACTTATTTTTTTTAAATCTATTTTTAGCTGTGGCGGCCATCTTGAATTTCCGGCCGACCTGAAATTTTTCTAGGATCAACTAGACATCAAGATCAACATTCCTGTGAAGTTTCATGAACATCCGTCAAGTAGTTTTAGAGGAGTAGTCGCTACAAGTTTTTACTATATAACTCTGTGTAACCAAAGATGGCCACTGGCAGCCATGTTTAACGTCGAATCAAAATAATTTTCCACAAGGATCAACATCATGTCATGCTGATCATTTTAGAAAAAGTCCCATATCAATATCACTTATAGTTTTCAAGAAGTAGTCGCTACAAACTTGTATTTTGAAAATCTATTTTTAGCCATGGCGGCCATCTTGAATTTCCGGCCGACCTGAAATTTTGCTAGGATCAATAAGACATTAAGAGCAACATTCCTGTAAAGTTTCATGAAAATCCGCCAAGTAGTTTCAGAGGAGTAGTCACTACAAGTTTTTACTATATAACTCTATGTAAACAAAGATGGCCGCTGGCAGCCACGTTTAACGTCGAATCAAAACGATTTTTGATAAGGACCAACATCATGTCATGCTGATCATTTTAGAAAAAGTCCCATATCACTATCACTTATAGTTTTCAAAAAGTAGTCGCTACAAACTTGTATTTTGAAAATTTATTTTTAGCCGTGGCGGCCATCTTGAATTTCCGGCCGACCTGAAAAATTGCTAGGATCATTTAGACATCAAGAGCAACATTCCTGTGAAGTTTCATGAAAATCCGTCAGGTAGTTTCAGAGCAGTAGTCGCTACAAGTTTTCATTATATAACTCTATGTAAACAAAGATGGCCGCTCGCAGCCATGTTTAACGTCAAATCAAAACGATTTTCGACAAGGATCAACATCATGTCATGCTGATCATTTTAGAAAAAGCCCCATATCAACATCACTTACAGTTTTCAAGAAGTAGTCGCTACAAACTTAAATTTAAAAAATCTATTTTTAGCTTTGGCGGCCATCTTGGATTTCACATCAACATGAATTTTCGCTAGGATCAACTAGACTTCATGGGCAACATTTCTGTAAAGTTTTATGAATATCCATCCAGTAGTTTCAGAGGAGTAGTCGCTACAAATAAAAGTTAACGGACAGACGGACAGACGGACAGACAGACGGACGGACGGACGGACGCCGCACCACGGCATAAGCTCTGCTGATCTCTGATCAGTAGAGCTAATAATAATAATTTGAAAGATGAACATTTTGACACTCTTTTGGTTCCATTTTCCTTTCATTAATATTGTCTTAAAATACATATAATAACAAATACAAGATAAGCAAACAAAAATACATATAATAACAAATACAAGATAAGCAAACAAAAATACATATAATAACAAATACAAGATAAGCAAACAAAAATACATTTAATAACAAATACAAGATAAGCAAACAAAAATACATATAATAACAAATGCAAGATAAGCAAACAAAAATACATGTAATAACAAATTCAAGATAAGCAAACAAAAATACATTTAATAACAAATACAAGATAAGCAAACAAAAATACATGTAATAACAAATGCAAGATAAGCAAACAAAAATACATATAATAACAAATACAAGATAAGCAAACAAAAATACATACAATAACAAATACAAGATAAGCAAACAGTTTGCATAGAGCCTTATGTTACAACACCATTCTTGTGATGAAATTATAACAAAACTCAGAATAAAACGACTTTAAAAATAATTTTTATTTTCACAAAATTATGAGTTGCCTTCTGGTTTAACTATCTAATTAAAACAGAAACAAGAGTTGCACGCAACATGATGTCTCGTCTAAAGTGACGTGTCCAACGTACATGTTTCAAGCGACTTCATCTTGACAAAATCGAGGGTTTATAGTAATTGTTAACAAAGTCAAGCACTTTTGTCAGCATTCAGTAGGGTAGCATTCTTTGTTTTCCATCAATGGAGTTAAATGCAAATATTGTTGGATGGACAGGCATTACCATTCCATAGACCGGATTTTGAATTGGCAATACTGCCCAAAAACAGTCTACGTGTATGGTAATTAATTGAATGTTAACATGGCTCAAATTTTGGATGTTGATGCATCTATTAATAGTCTAGTTAACACCACTGTGTCATGCAATAAAATTCCTGGATTAAAACAACACAATAAGTTCATCATTTAATATAAAGGTCCTGCATTATTATCAGGATTCAAACATTTAAAACTGAATGTGACATCATTACAGTATTTATTTACTACAAATTGATTAGGCAAAGTCTATAATGAACTTTACGCAAAGTGCATACTCTATGGACTTAAGATTTGTTGTAAATTATCATTTTTAATTGTTACGGTGTATTATAGGAAACTGTTTAATGTTCCATCTATATATATGAACTACTTCACGCTTCAAATTGATAATTTTATAATTTATTATGTTTTAAACAAATTAGGCCCCAAAGCCTGATGTACCTGATAGCTGGCTGCAGAAACTACACATTGGAGGTGGACTTGATGTAAAATTGCAGCAATTTGTCAACTTGCATTGTTTCAGGAACTGACATGTTAAAGGGACACACGGCAATCTTGAAGTGTTTGAAATAGGTATCTTCATTTATATATCCAGTATTGTTTTTATTTTTATCCTGGTTACATTTAAATAAATAAAATTTTAAGTATTCACTATTTCATCTTATTATACTACAAGTTTTAATATATTATTGGTGCAATAATATCAAAAACTAATAATATGCAAAAACATATGGCTTCATACTAATCTTATAATTAATATTAATGATTGAACAAATTCAAGTTATGCAGAAAAACTAGGGGGACGCCATGTTTTTAAAAAATAATAATTGCCATATGTCCCTTTAATCTGAATGTATCATGTTTTATCAAGAAATGTCAGCTCATATTAAAATTACTGTAATTCTGTTGCTGGTTTTAGAACATAAAATAATAAAACCAAGCATTTATAAGATTTTAAAAATATTTCCAACCATAACTGTTGCTGTTGCTTTTATCAAAGTTCATTATCTGGCAGTCTGTTACAATGGTAATGGCAAATTGTATAAAGATATATATAAATCTAAGTGTTTATCAAGCATTGAAATTATTGTTGTGTCGATTTATATATCCAGTATCATAATTCCCTTTAAACCTACTTGCATATGAATAAATAAATTATTTTGTTTTCAATGTTTCTCACTGATTTGACCATAAGTTGAACATATATTATTGGTGCATTATTATCAACAGTTAATAATATCTAAATTAATTTACTTCATATTTATTTTAGTGTTATTAATATTAATGATTGAACAAATGCAAATTATGCAGAAAAACTTGGGACGTTGTGATTTTAAAACATTCAGAATGTCAAGTGTCCCTTTAAGAGAATTTATAATACAGATTCCATGAAATTAATAAATAAGTTGAACAAGAGAACTATTGTTATTTGTTTTGTTTCTAGAATCTTTACAAAATATAATTGCACATTTTGGATTAGTTGAAAAGTAAGTCCCTGTTTATTGTCACCTTTAAATGTTAATGCCATAGCTAATCAGAGGCTGCAACATGAAAGTAAATGAAATGTGTATGTGGGGCTCTCTTTGATACCATCCTATATAATTGTACAAAACCTTGCCCCAATGCCTATAATTGATTAAGTTATCCATTCACAAAATGACACTTTAATCTAAAGGTGTCTTGTTTTATCAAGAGAAAAATAACAATACAATGGTAATGACAGTTTAATCACCATGGCTGTGATAAACCTTTACTGGAGTATCAAATTACCCAGCTGCAGTAGCAACAATTAAGTTCCTGTCAAACCTTATACAACTCACATTGAAATTTGTATAGATTGAAAGAGCAATTGTTGTAAATTGTTAAAATGACAATATTTGCTACTTCAAATAAGTAATAAACTGTATTTCTCTCCATAGAGCATATATAAACATTTAAAAGTGTTAATTCTAGTAATAATTTTAGTAACACTACACATAGTGTTCCTTTAATTTCATTTGAATGTTGTTTTCCAGCTTATCAAAATATTATACGTTATTTAGAGCCACCACAGAGGGAGGGGAAGGATACACAAGAATCTGAACACATGCCCTACTCTTACTATTCCTATGGCTCCTTAATGTGCTCTGACCTTATTATCGCTTAACCATTTACTCTTTTAATGAATCAGTAGAAAGATTTTTTGTTTGTTTAGCAACATATTTATTTCCAGAATCTTTACACGTTTTGGATATATAGAGATGAAAAGTCCAGGTGTTTACATTTTAATACCACTGCTTATCAGTGGCTGTCAAGTGAAATGTGTATATGCTTGCTGTATAATTGTTTCAATTATCAGCTCGTCAACTTGTATTGCTTTTATAATCTAAGCATAGGGGAAAATGCCAATGCACATTATAATTAATGTAATGTCTCTGCTGCTATGATAGTGCACTGAATTGGCATTTTTTACTTCAATTGTTATTAATTCTTAAACTTCAATAAATAGTAATTCTTTTATTTCTTCTATGTACAGGTGAGCATATAATGTAGTGATGTAGTCTTTTATTTAGAGCAAAAACATATAATCCAAAAATCAATACTATTGCACTAATTGCTTGACCCAGGGTCAAGGGTCAGTTCAGCGGCTGAAAGTTATTAAAATAACAATAATTATGTCCAGTGAGTTTAGATATGAAATCTGTAACACTGTGCTTTAGATGTTATATTGTTAAATGTAATCAAAATTGGAGATGGTATATGTATTGTGAAATTTGAGACAGAACATGCATTTAAGAGACCACTGATCTTGACACAGGGTCAGTTTGAGGCTGGAAGTTATTGGAATAAGAACAATGACCAGTGAGGTTAAAGTTATTGGAATAAGAACAATGACCAGTGTCAGAGGTTATATATGAAATTCGAACACTCTACTCTATAGGACAAAAAATGTAACGCACATTTTAACAGTTTTTGAAGATTGTACATGTATTTAAGAGACCACTGAACTTGACACAGTGTCAGCTGGAGGCTGAAAATCACTGAAATAAGAAGGACAATGACAAGGAGGTTATATATGAAATTTGAACACTCTATTCCAAAGAACAAAAAAGTTATAAGAATTTAACGCAAACCTTAACCAAAACCTTAACGCAAATCTTAACCAAAATCTTAATGCAAACCTAAACAACGGTACATATTGTATTATAACTTTATTGTCCTTGGAAGTGGAATGTTCAAATTTCATATATAAACTCCTGCTCATTGTCCTACTTAATGTCAATAATTTCCAGCTCTCCAACTGACCATGGGTCAGAGTCAATGCCACTTAAATACACATACCGTCAAGCAGATTATAATGCAAATTATTGACGAACATGTATTTAAGTGACACTGACCCGTCCCATGTTCAGTTGGGGGCTGGAAGACATAGGTAAAGCATGTGTAAAGAAGGTAAGGAAAGACAATGACCAGGAGGTTATACATTCTACTGCCATGGACAAGAAAGTTATTATTCAATATGTTGACGCCATCGAGCCAACCAACATTAGTTGCACCTATGTCTCGCGTTTTTCCAAAAGGCGAGACAATAAGAAAATAATCTTCAGTCTAAATGTGACCTTGACCTTTGACCTGGCTATTGGTCGCAACACATCGTCTCAGGGTGGTGAACGTTTATGTACACTATTATTAAAATCGAATGATAAATTATAGCCCGTACACAAATTATAGCAATAACCTTCTTAGTCCTTGTGTGACCTTTACCTTCAAGGTAAGAACCTGGATTTTGGCTGCAACACATTGTCTCATGTAGGTGAACTTTTATGTATAATATTATTGAAATCAAATGATAAAGAAGGTCAAGTGCAGACATAAAACTGTAGTAATAACCTTCTTAGTCCTAGTATGACCTTGAACTTAAAGGTAGGGACCTGGATCTGGCCACGACACATCCTCTCGTGGTGGTGAACATTTGTGAATAATATTATTGGAATTGCAAGATAGCTAAAGAAGCCCGGACACGACTTCAGCGGACGGAATTAAGAAAATGTAGCAAACATATAGTCCCCCGCGGTAGAAACCGATTGGGGAATAATAAGAGACGTAATACAGCTTTTTACATTTTGAGACTGATTACACATGCCTTCCTGTCTTTTCTTTACACATGCTTATCTATGTTTTCCTTACCCATGCTTACCTGCCTTTTCTATACATGTGCTTACCTGTCTTTTCTTTACCCCTGCTTACCTATCTTTTCCTTATAATTCCTGATCTTTTCCTAAATTTTCCATCTTTACTAGCCTTTTCCTTACCCATGCTTACCAGTCATTTCCTTGATTACACATGCTTACCTGTCTTTTATTCACACATGCTTACCTGTCTTTTCCTTCTGCTAACCATAATGTCCAGACAGTCCAACACGATGGGAATATCACTGCATGTACAACCTGTGTGGTAATGGACAAGTGAATTAACAATGTATAAACAGTCCAACACAATGGGAATATTGCCACATGTACAACCTGTGTGGTAATGGACAAGTGAATTAACAATGTATAAACAGTCCAACACAATGGGGATATCGCCACATGAACAACCTGTGTGGTAATGGACAAGTGAATTAACAATGTATAAACAGTCCAACACAATGGGGATATTGCCACATGTACAACCTGTGTGGTAATGGACAAGTGAATTACCAATGTATAAAACAGTCACACACAATGTGGATATCGCCACATGTACAACCAGTGTGATAACAGACAAGTGAATTAACAATGTATAAACAATCCAATACAATGTGAATATCGCCACATGTACAACCTGTGTGGTAATGGACAAGTGAATTAACAATGTATAAACAGTCCAACACAATGGGAATATTGCCACATGTACAACCTGTGTGGTAATGGACAAGTGAATTAACAATGTATAAACAGTCCAACACAATGGGGATATCGCCACATGAACAACCTGTGTGGTAATGGACAAGTGAATTAACAATGTATAAACAGTCTAACACAATGGGGATATCGCCACGTGTACAACCTGTGTGGTAATGGACAAGTGAATTAAAAATGTATAAACAGCCCAACACAATGGGGATATTGCCAAATGTACAACCTGTGTGGTATATGAAAAGGACAAGTGAATTAACAATGTGGACAAGTGAATTAACAATGTATAAACAGTCGAACACAATGGGGATATCGCCACATGTACAACCTGTGAGGTAATGGACAGATGGATTAAAGATGATGTGAAGTTGATGTGACCTTTTGGTTTTACATAAAATAGAATGGCAAACAATGTCAGATCGATGAAAGCATAACGATGATGCAGTGGCCCTGAACTGCTCACCATTGTAGACAGTGCAACAAGAACTCTAGTGCTTGTAGTTGTAGAGAAGATATTTTATAAGAAGATTTCCCTATATAACTCTACGTAAATTTGTGACCCTGAGTGGGAAGCCAAATTTGACCAAAGTCATCATTTGATTTTTTGTGTTATTTTTGTTTGTTTTGTATGGTGTTTTACATCATTTTAAACACACGTAAGGTTATATATGACGGTCGATTTTTATGTGGTGGAGGCAGACCACCCACTTTTCCTGGGTAGAACCAGTACTGTACACCTCCCGCCATCCATAAGAATCGACACTTCCTCACAAGTCGAGCTCCCAGTGGGATTTGAACCTGCAGCAGTGAGAGACAAGAAGGTTTAAAAAGCAACGTCGTTAACCCCTCGGCCACGGAGGCACTTGAACAAACTCTCTAGAGGACCAAAACTGTATGCTACAAGCAATATATGAGAGCTCTATACCTTGTGGTTTTAGAGATTTTCTCTTCAAAATATCAGACCTCTAGCTCTTGTCGTTTCAAAGAGGAATATTTTCTTAAAAGGTTTCTTATATACTATGTAAAACTGTGACCCCCACTTTATAAATTATATCCAACAAGCTGTCAAACAACCTGTTTGTTAAAACATTTAATTACAGTGCAAACATGGCACTTAACACCAATACGGTTGACCTAATTTTGGTATGAATGTTTAGCAAGGATGTATCTTTGTAAGAGTGATTGCTGAAGTCTTACCTGCATGAACATTGAAGAGAGTCCTGTATAGATGTTTATAGAAAACCATCGGGTCTATATTGAGAACAGATCCCTGCCCGGACAGTATCGTGAATGCCGTCTGAACGCAGTGAAGCGATTCTCTATAAGATAATTCCTACAAATCGAGTATAATAATGGTGAAAAAAAATTGTAGTTTGGCATTTACATGTATTTGAAATAATCATCAATCACATTTAGACTGTATTTATAACCATATAATTTTAGATGTCATTTACTTCTTTGGAAATCTACCAAACTTAGGCTTAAATCATTCAAGCCCATTCCATGTTTTATGTTTTAAATAGTATAATAAGAAGAGATCAACAAAGGTGACTTACCCCAGATAAGATCAGCTGGCTGAATACTGAGAAGAGATCAACAAAGGTGACTTACCCCAGATAAGATCAGCTGGCTAAATACTGAGAAGAGATCAACAAAGGTGACTTACCCCAGATAAGATCAGCTGGCTGAATACTGAGAAGAGATCAACAAAGGTGACTTACCCCAGATAAGATCAGCTGGCTGAATACTGAGAAGAGATCAACAAAGGTGACTTACCCCAGATAAGATCAGCTGGCTGAATACTGAGAAGAGATCAACAAAGGTGACTTACCCCAGATAAGATCAGCTGGCTGAATACTGAGAAGAGATCAACAAAGGTGACTTACCCCAGATAAGATCAGCTGGCTGAATACTGAGAAGAGATCAACAAAGGTGACTTACCCCAGATAAGATCAGCTGGCTGAATACTGAGAAGAGATCAACAAAGGTGACTTACCCCAGATAAGATCAGCTGGCTGAATACTGAGAAGAGATCAACAAAGGTGACTTACCCCAGATAAGATCAGCTGGCTGAATACTGAGAAGAGATCATCAAAGAATTCCACACTGATGAGATGAGCGAATCTGAAATGATCGTGGTTTTATATCTTAGCTTTTAGGCATACAGGAAGTAAACAAAATCCCATTGAGTCCTGTATAATATTTTCCAACCTTTCTAGTTTGCATTTAACAAAATTCTGATCTTTGTGAACAAGTTGCATTTATTCGGCACCTCTTTAAATGTATTCTACTTTCACTTTCAAAACTTTCCAGTTGATCAATAAAATCATCATACAACCCTGCAAATGGGTCGTAGCTCTCACAAACAATTATGCAGTATGACCAGAGTTCCTACCATTTACTCAAGACAAGAAAATAACAAAATTAAAACAAAACTTAAATTTAACATTGTTTATACCATCGTTATATAGGTACTATTAAACTGGTGTTGGAATCACAGTTCAAATCTTAAGTTTTCCATTATGTCCCATTAACAGTTATTCCAGTCCATATGATTTTAAGGAGTCAGCATTAGGGAGCCGGTGTGGCTCACTGGACAGCATCTTTGAATCCAGTGATCATGGGCTCAGTGCAGTGAATCCAGAGATCATGGGCTCAGTGCAGTGAATCTGGGGATCAAGGATTCAGCGGAGATAATGTGTTCACTGGAGTGAGTCCACAGATCATGGGTTCAATGCTGTGATTCTGGAGATCATGGGTTTGGTGCAGCAAATCCACAGATCATGGGCTCAGTGCTGTGATTCTGGAGATCATGGTTCAGTGCAGTGAATCCACAGATCATGGGCTCAGTGCAGTGATTCTGTAGATCATGAGTTCAGTGGAGTGAGACTGGAGATCATGAGTTCAGTGGAGTGAATCCATAGATCATGGGCTCAGTGCTGTGATTCTGGAGATCATGGGTTCAGTGGAATAAATCTGAAGATCATGAGTTCAATGCAGTGATTCTGGAGATCACGAGTTCAGTAGAATGATTCTGGAGATCATGGGTTCATTGGAGTGAATCTAGAGATCATGGGCTCAGTGCAGTGATTCTGGAGATCATGAGTTTAGTGGAGTGAAACTGGAGATCATGTGTTCAGTGGAGTGAATCCATAGATCATGGGCTCAGTGCTGATATTCTGGAGATCATGGGTTCAGTGCAGTGAATCTGAAGATCATGAGTTCAGTGGAGTAAATCTGGAGATAAAGTGTTCAGTGAAGTGAATCCACAGATCCTATGATCTGTGCTGTGATTCTGGAGATCATGAGTTCAGTGGAGTGAAACTGGAGATCATTGGTTCAGAGGTGTGAATGGGCTCAGTACTGTGAGTTTATAAAGTGTTCAGTGGAGTGAATCCATAGATCATGGGCTGTGATTCTGGAGATAATGGGTATAGTGGAGTGAATCTGGAGATCATGGGGTTCAGTAGAGTGATGCTGGAGATAATGGGTTCAGTGGAGTTATTCTGGAGATCATGGGTGCATTGGAGTCAATCTGGAGATCATGGGCTCAGTGCAGTGAATCTGGAGATCATGAGTTCAGGGGAGTGAAACTGGAGATCATTGGTTCAGTGGAGTGAATCCAGAGATCATGGGCTCAGTGCAGTGAATCTGGAGATCATGATTTCAGTGGGGTGAAACTGGAGATCATGTGTTCAATTTAGTGAATCCATAGAACATGGGTTCAGTGCTGTGATTCTGGAGATCATGGGTTCAGTGCAGTGAATCTGGAGATCATGAGTTCAGAGAAGTAAATCTGGAGATAAAGTGTTCAGTGGAGTGAATCCATAGATCATAGGCTCAGTGATGTGATTCTGGAGATCATGAGCTCAGTGGAGTAAATCTGGAGATAATGGGTACAGTGGAGTGAATCTGGAGATCATGGGTTCAGTAGAGTGATTCTGGAGATGATGGGTTCAGTGGCGTGAATCCAGAGATCATGGGCTCAGTGCAGTAAATTTGGAGATCATGAGTTCAGTGGAGTGAAACTGGAGATAAAGTGTTCAGTGGAGTGAATCTGGAAATCATGGGTAGTCTGGAGATCATGGGTACAGTGTAAACAATCTTGAGTGAATCTGGAGATAACGGGTTCATTGCAGTGGATCTGGAGATCATGGGTTTAGTGTAGTGAATCTGGAGATCATGGGTTCAGTGCAGTGAATCTGGAGATCATGGGTTCAGTGTAGTGAATCTAGAGATCAAATCTGAAAATCATGGGTTCAGTGCAGTGAATCTGGAGATAATGGGTTCAGTGGAGTGAATCTGGAGATCATGGGTTCAGTGTAGTGAATCTGGAGATCAAATCTGAAAATCATGGGTTCAGTGCAGATCATGAGTTCAGAGAAGTAAATCTGGAGATAAAGTGTTCAGTAGAGTGAATCCATAGATCTGAAGATCATGGGGTTCTGTGCAGTGAATCTGGAGATCATGAGTTCAGTGCAGTGAATCTGGAGATCATGGGTTCAATGCAGAGAACATGGGAGATCATGGGTTCTGTGCAGTGAATCTGGAGATCATGGGTTCTGTGCAGTGAATCTGGAGATCACGGGTTCTGTGCAGTGAATCTGGAGATCACGGGTTCAGTACAGTGAATCTGGAGATCATGGGTTCTGTGCAGTGAATCTGGAGATCATGGGTTCTGTGCAGGGAATCTGGAGATCATGGAATCTGTGCAGGGAATCTAGAGATCACGGGTTCAGTACAGTGAATCTGGAGATCACGAGTTCAATGCAGGGAATCTGGATATCAGGGGTTCTGTGCAGTGAATATCCTTTGGCAAGACACTGTCCCTAAGCCTTGTTTATCATACGCAGATGTAAACTACATGGCAGTCCGTATATTGGAGCCTATCCTTTGAGCATATTAAAGAACTAAAACAATCTGCATAATTGTGTATACTTACTTTGCTAACCCTTCCAAAACTGATGGAAATAAAACTGAGTTTGTCGCCTTCTTTAGAATACGGAAATATGTCAGAAATACAGCCTGTATTGTCTCTGTGTGCTGAAATATGAAGAGTACAGGAATATGTCAGAAATACAGCCTTATTGTCTGTGTATGCTGAAATATACAAAGTACTCAAATATGCCAAGAATACAGCCTTATTGTCTGTGTGTTCTGAGATATGAAGAGTACACACATATACCAGGGATAAGCTTTTGTGCTGAAGTGTAACAATACAGAAATATGTCCAGAATCACAGCCTGTAGTGTCTCTGTGTTGGATGTTACAGATTATAGAATGTCAGGAAACACAGCCTGCAGTGTCTCTGTATTAAATCTTACAGGTAAGATAATATGACAGGAAACACAGCCTGTGGTGTCTCTGTGTTGGATTTTACAGATAAGATAATATGTCAGGAATCACAGCATGTAGTGTCTCTCTACTGGACCTTACAGATAAGAGAATATGTCAGGAAACACAGCCTGCAGTGTTTCTGTGTTGGATCTTACAGATTATAGAATATGTCAGGAAACACAGACTGCAGTGTCTCTGTGTTGGATCTTACAGATTATAGAATATGTCAGGAATCACAGTCAGGAGTGCCCCTGTGTTGGATCTTACAGATTAGAGAATATGTCGGGAAACACAGACTGCAGTGTCTCTGTGTTGGATCTTACAGATAAGAGAATATGTCAGGAATCACAGTTAGGAGTGTCTCTGTGTTGGATCTTACAGATAAGAGAATATGTCAGGAAACACAGTCAGGAGTGTCCCTGTGTTGGATCTTACGGATTATGTCAGGAATCACAGTTAGGAGTGTCTCTGTGTTGGATCTTACAGATAAGAGAATATGTCAGGAAACACAGTCTGTAGTGTCTCTGTGTTGGATCTTACAGATTAGAGAATGTGTCAGGAATCACAGTCAGGAGTGTCCCTGTGTTGGATCTTACAGATAAGAGAATATGTCAGGAATCACAGTCTGTAGTGTCTCAGTGTTGGATCTTACAGATAAGAGAATATGTCAGGAAACACAGTCAGGAGTGTCCCTGTGTTGGATCTTACAGATAAGAGAATATGTCAGGAAACACAATCAGGAGTGTCTCTGTGTTGGATCTTACAGATTAGAAAATATGTCAGGAAACACAGCCTGCAGTGTCTCTGTGTTGGATCTTACAGATAAGAGAATATGTCAGGTCTCTGTGTTGGATCTTACTGATAAGAAAATATGTCAGGAAACACAGTCAGGAGTGTCCCTGTGTTGGATCTTATAGATAAGAGAATATGTCAGGAATCACAGTCTGTAGTGTGCACATTTTGTAAGTTGAACATTTTAAGAAAATATGTTAAAAGTATATGTAAATGCATTTGACATTTGACCTTTGACCCTTTTGTGACCTTGACCTTTCATCCAATGATCTTGAACTCAATAGATACGATCATCGTCCCATTTATAATAAAGTATGTAAGTTTGATGATGATTGGATAACAAATGTTGAAGCTATTTACATGTTAAGAAATGCGGATGTAAACACTTACCTGATGCTCTTATGCGGACGTAAACATTTACCTGATGCTAAGAGCCTATCAACTCATAAATGCAATTTGTGACCATGAACTTTGACCTATAGACCCCATAAGGTCCTTTGATCCCAAGGCAGAAAATAGCATTTTTCACAAAAAAACAGAGCCATAACTCTGGTTTTTGAACTTGTCCAAGCTTTCATTGATATTAACAATCTGTGCAATATAAAGACTTTGGCCAAGTTTGGTTAAGATCGTATGAAAAATGAAGGAGATAGAGTGTGCAAATATAGCATTTTTCGTTAATTAAAGGGCAATAACTCTGGTGTTACTAATCCGATCTGGCCGGTTTTCGAACTCATCCAAGCTCTTATTGATATAAAGACTTTGGCCAAGTTTAGGTTAAGTTTGCATGAAAAAAGAAGGGGCTAGAGTGTTCACAAGGCAAAATATAGCATTTTCGTTAACTCAAGGGCAATAACTTTGGTGTCACTAATCGATCTGGCCGTCAAATTCAGAAACAAAAATACTACTCGTAATTTTTAGACAAGATTTCCGGTTTACGCAGTCATATCTACTCACAAGTCTCAACCTCTTCTTTCTGTCTTCTGTAGCCTTCGTTTCCTCCAGGTCCTTCTCCAAAAACATCATGTGCTTCCGTCTCTGTATCAAATAGGATAAACATTCTCAACTGTCTGCAAATCCTGACAACATTTTGTGATAAATTCAATCCTGAACAATATTTATTTCAAGAAATCCCCAGTCGTACCTCTGATTAAGACTGGTGATAAAAAGGTGGGCATGCACAGAAGATATTAGAGCAGATTTTAAATTCCTGATTATACAAATACGCTTTTTAAAGGGACACTGTCCTAAGTAAGCAGATATTGAGCATGTAACTGTCTGATTTTTATTCAGTGAAATGTATGCATCAAAACATGAGCATAGATCCAAATAAGCCTGTAGTAATACATTCGTGAGTTTGACTTATTGTTTGTAAACAATGCGGTCCCGCAATATTTACATTTTCTGCTGATCACGTGACATCCAATAACACATCTGGCCCAATTAGCTCAGTAAGGAGTGCACTCGACTACCATGCATTCGGCCTATTATTACTCACAATTGTAATTTCATCAAAAAATCGTGTCTTTATTTAGTATATATTCAATAACGGTTGATGTGTAATGCTAGTCAACATAATTATTTTCTGTTTTATAAGATAAAAGTTACATTGTCCCTTTAACTGAAATTTAGAAATATCAACTTTTTAAAATGATTTCTAATAACAAGCATATCATAATGATTAGTAACTGTTAGTTAGATTGAACTTGTCTAAACAACACTTCACATCAACTTTTGACTGATTCTGCCTCAACTTGAAATAGATACATGGGTGATTTCAAAAATAATGAAGCATAAGTGTAATTTTTTGGTAAAATTTCAAATTACAGATGGGATTATAATTTTTAGTGCAATAGTTAGCCAATATGTTCAAGTTTATGTCATGAATACGGCCAATGGATAAGGTCATGTTACAATAAAAATCTAAGTGTTTATATGAATTTTAATGAACTTTTTTGAAATAAATAACCAAATTGTGATTCACAAATTATCTCAAACAATAATCATAATACTGTTTTTGCAGCATGTACATATAAAGTAACATGTTCAACAATAATTTTTTAGTAAAAATATGTTCTGTAGTCCAAAATACAATTGAAAAATATAGGTTTTTATGCTTTTAAGTCCCATTATTTTATAAACACACACCTTAATGTCATTTTTATGCACCATTATCTTAAACTTTTGAAGAGTTAACTTTATGTTTTGCATAATTTAGGACATACTCGAGATATTTGCAAAGTTTCATAAGTGTAAATTAAAATTTGCCAAAAATATGAATACTTAAAAAAAGCCACATTGTCTTGCTTTTTTGTACACTTGGGACAATGCCTTGCATTATTAAAAATCAACATACATTTCTGATCTTAAAACAGAGTCTACTGGCTACAAAGCTAAGAACTTTAAAATTTGCCCCATGACCTATGTGTTAAACAGGAATTTTATTTGTAATATTCTGTTTTAAGGTTTAATAGTTAAAGATTACAATTAATGTTTGCAGGTTTAGACCGTTCTATCTCAAATCATTTGGAGGGAAATGAACAATGAATGTAAATACAGCATCAAAATAAAACTTTAAACAATGATTCACTCATTTTCTTGGTTTCAATGATCCATGAATGCCCTTAAAGAGCTTAAAATTTCTTCATTTTTTTTGTTTTAAACATTAACCATAATTCTGTACACTTGGACAATTTACTAATATCATCAATATGTTTATTTTAATGTGTAAATCAGTGTTCCTGTAGGAACATATGTAAATATAAACACTTATAATGTTATTTCACGATAAAATTCCATACAATATAGAAAAATTAAATATTGCAAAGTGATTTCTTATTATTCTGAAAACAAGAGATCTTATCAGAATAAAGTAATGATTGAATAATATCTTAGCATTAAGATAATATATTGTGGAATAATAAATCTTTGCTTTTGTTCTGGTAGACTCCCAAAAACTTACAATAAATATATTGATACCTCATAAATAAGAGTTAAGTTATAGCATTTGATAAAAGATTTATAAATGTGTACACTTGGGACAAAACTATTGAACTAATTAAACTTTCTAAATTATCAAATGAATTACCAAGATTAACTTTCCGTAGGAATACCTATATTATTGTTATATTATTCAAACACTGAAAACAATTTACTTTAACAAACATCTATACAATTCAACTGATTATACATAACTTAACTCCTAACACATGAAGTCATGTTAAATGCTTAAACATAATGGTCTGAAGTATTATATCCCAAGCCAGAACACAATTATTAAACTCATACCTGAACTCAGACACTTGTTCTTGTACCTCTGTACATGCAACAAAAGTGTACCAATACATTTATGTACAGTGAAACAAGTGTACATATGTATGTACATTAAAACAAGCATACTTTTCTACATTCAATGTACAGCCAAACAAATGTATCTCTGACCTGTACATGCAAACAAGTGTTGCCGTACCTTTCTACTTTCAAATAAGCTTACCTCTGTGCCTCTGTACATGCAAACAAGTGTACCTCCATACATCTTTACAGCAAAACAGCTGCACATATGTACATGCAAACAAGTTTACCTCTCTGTATCCAAACAGATGTATCTCTGTAAATCCAAAAAGGTGTACCTGACTACCTCTGTACATCTTAACGAGTGTACCACTGTACACCCAAACATTTAGTGTACCTTTGTACATTTATACCTCTGTACATCCTTACAATTGTACCTCTTATATACATCCATACATGTGTAACTCTGTACATCCAACCAAATCTACATCTGTACATCTTAACATGTATCTGTCATCTATAAATCCAAACAAGTGTACCTATGCTCACATGTAGAAAAAAAGTGTAAATCTATATCTCTGTATATATCTTAACAAATGAACCTCTGTCCATCTGTACAGCCAAACAAGTGTACATAACAATGTACCTCTGGTACATGCAAACAAATGTACCTCTGGCACATGCAAACAATTGTATCTCGGTACATTTGTACAGCCAAACAAGTGTACATAATAATGTACATCTGATACATGCAAAGAAATGTACCTCTACATCTGTACAGCCAAACAAGTGTACTTCAGTACATCTGGTTTATAAATGCAAACAATGGTGCCTCTGTACATGAAAACAATGGTACCTCTTTACATCTAGACAAGTACTAGTACCTCTATACAGCTGTACCTCTGTATATCAGTGAACATGAGTACATCCAAACAAATGCACCTTTGCACATATACCTCTGTACATCCAAGAAAGTATTCCTCTGTACATCCAAACAACTGAATCTCTGTATATTCAAACAGAGGTACACCTTTTTGGATTTAAAAAGGTGTACCTCTGTACATCCAAGCCAGTTTATCTCTGTACCTAGACTGTACATCCAAACAAGTGTACCGGTACCTCAATTAATCTTCATTTGATATAATGGTCTCTGGCCTTCTAAAAAAAGGCCTTGAATATGTGTTTTGAGTTGGAGTCACAACAGTTTTACTTCTTAAAGTGCCCTCAAAGGGAATTTTAAGGACCAGAGTTGCCATCTTTAATGTATCAAATCATTTCCTGAAAACTTATTTGACATTTATCAAGTGTAATGAGCAAAACCAGTTTTTTATGTCCCAAGTGTACAATAACAATAGTTATATTTATGTGCAGTGTAAAATACTCATAGAGGCATTATCTATTAAACCTTATACAGCATATGTCAAGTAGAAGAATGTTGCCTTACTATGGAACAGAGAAAGAACAAATATAATTGTTAACAACAAAAATATATGATTTTACCTTTTTTTCTTGTAGGTTAATTTGGAATATTTACAAAATATCATGTTATTTTACCATTAGAACACTTCTCCAGACTATTTTCTATGGAAATTACACCTTTCTGCTTGCTGCCTTGTAATAGAATGAATTGTGGTATAATTTTCTTGGAACTGACACCTCTCAATCAAAATTGTCAAATTTCATGTACACTTGGGACAACACAAATATGCCAGAATTATTTTTACATGCTATCTTACCATCACAATGTTGTCATAGCTGGTGCCTATTGGACATGTTCTTACTAAAAAAGTGCTTAGAGATTGAAAAGGCATGTGGACTTTAAAAATATCTATCATTTATGCTAAATTGTACACTTGGGACAGTTTTTGACTGGTTATTGTATATGGCTGTCAACAAGTTCAATGAACAAGATAATGTATAGAAATGTAGAAAAACTTAAAGAATACATATTTATGTGCTGAAATAGAAAACTTTTATTCACCTCATTATCAACACCTTTTCTACCAGCACCTCAGTATACCAATTCTGGTGAAAAAGTGTGTGCAAAAAGTCTTAGTACACTTCAACTTCAAACTCTTATGGAAAAATAAAACATGTTTGGAGACGGGTTACATGTTATGTAACCGATAGTGAATATGCCATGCTACTGTATAAAAAGACCATTTGCTGATATGTCATCTGGTTGCATAGTTATTCAAAACTAAAAATGGTGTTTTAGTTGAAATGTCACGCAAAACAGTACACTTGGGACACTTTTTGACATGTTTTTACACAACATAAACTTTTTTTAAGGAAGCAAGCTAATGTGATGACACTTGCATGAGAATCAACTACCACTAAACACATCTCCAGGACTTAAAAACTTAGTAATTTAGCTTTCTGGTAAATAGATATTGGAATGTTAATAAAAAGCTTCATTATTTTTGAAATCACCCACATGTGTTTGGTCCAATAAATCCCTTCTTGATCCCAGATAAGCATCAGGTATTTCCAGATGATCAACAAAGTGCAAAGTGAACTCTTGTGATACTCTAATAGTGTGTCGCAGTCGCTCAAAGTGTATTATATGAGGTGATTCTTACTCAAACAGTTCTATCTTGGATAACGATCTTATGTTCATTACAGAATCAAGCTGCAAACCTACACACCTTTTCTCTCTGCGAGACAACTTGTCTGTGTGACTCTTTTTTCTTTTTCTTTCTCATCCATTGCCATGGGATCTGTGTAACTGACCTCCTTAATTCTCAATGATAAAAACGTGTCCAGAACCTGCAAAACATGCAAAAATGCTATGGGGAAACAGATTTTCTTTCTGATGTTAAAAGGAAATCGCACCTTGCAGACAAAAAATAATTGATTAGAACAGTTGTGCCTTATCATGTCAAAAGCTGCCAGTGTATTCTGCCGGTAATTATGCCTTAAATTATTCAAATAACAGCACTTTATAGTGTAAATATAAACAGGAAATGAGATTAATGCGTTTGCAAATCAATTGACAAAGTGAATGAAGTCTGCAAATTCAGCAAAGTTTTAGAATTCATCTAGAAATATCAATTTTACATTTATAAAAGTATGAACAAAGAGCATTGTTACTTTAATTAATATTACTCAAGCAGTTCCATATGATAAAGTGTTTGCCAGAAATTGTGCATAAACAAGACACAGCAAAACAAGTGATTACTATATGGCTCATCAAAGTCCTTACAAGGTGTACGTAGGTGACCTTGTATTGTACAAGGTGTAAGTAGGTGACCTGGTATTGTACAAGGTGTACGCAGGTGACCTTGTATTGTACAAGGTGTACGTAGCTGACCTTGTATTGTACAAGGTGTACTAAAACAGAATTGGTGCAGTTCTGGCTTGTATTTTGATGTTTATTCCTACGTAATTATCACAAATTAGAAGTGTGCTTGACTACATACCTTGGGTTGAACTCTGAAATCGCGGGCTTTGATCATTCGGCATACATTTTGTCAGCTGTAAGATATAAGACATGCCTTAACACATGGCGGATTATTTAACATTAGGGTAATGTGGCAGAGAGAGTTTCAGGTGGAATTGAATTGAACTGGGTTTAAGGCGCACCAACACATGAAAAGGTTATATGGCGCCAAACAGGCATGAACATGCAGGCTCATCTTTCATGTACATCGAGATAAAATATGGAAAATGGGCCTAGAACCTTCTCGACCTGAACTGCAGAGTTGCTGCAAATTCTATCATAGAAACTCCATTTACGCTGAGCCACGTTTATTGTGTTTCTGCCACTGCTCTTTTGATGTGAGCGAGATGGCACTGAAACAAAGCAGGGATCATGATGAAGACCTTTATTGAACAAAAAATTATAAAATGAACATTAATTTGGGGGATTCTACCCCTCTGCCTATCCCTCAAAAGGGATCTGCAGTGGCGCTATACTTTGCCCCTGACCAAACGGGGCCCCGGGAATCACACAGGGCGGGTTTCAGGTTGCATGCCACAATTCTACAAAGAGGGTTACAGCTGGGATGCCACAATGTGACAGAGAGGAGTTTGAAATGGGATGCCACAATGTGAAAGAGAGGGGTTTGAAATGGATGCCACAATGTGACAAAGAGAAGTTTAAATGGGATGCCACAAAGTGACAATGTGACAGAGAGAAGCTTGACATGATGCCATAATTGACAGAGATGGATTTAAATGAATGCCACAATGTGACAGAGAGGGGTTTGAAATGGGATGCCAAATTGTGACAGAGAGAGGGTTTGAAATGGGATGCAACAATATGACAGAGAGGGTTTTAAAATGGAAAGCCACAATGTGACAGAGAGGGTTTTGAAATGGGATGCCACAATATGACAGAGAGAGGTTTGAAATGGAAGCCACAATGAACAGAGAGGGGTTTGAAATGGGATGCCACAATGTGACAGAGAGGGGTTTGAAATGGGATGCCACAATGTTGACAGGGAGGGGTTTGAAATGGGATGCCAAAATGTGACAGAGAGAGGTTGAAATGGATGCAACATATGACAGAGAGGGTTTTGAAATGGAATGCCACAATGTGAAAGAGAGGGGGTTTGAAATGGGATGCCCACAATATGACAGAGAGAGGTTTGAAATGGGAAGCCACAATGTGACAGAGAGAGGTTTGAAATGGGATGCCACAATGTGACAGAGAGGGGTTTTGAAATGGGATGCCACAAAAGTGGACAGGGGAGAGGTTTGAAATGGGATGCCACATTGTGACAGAGAGGAGTTTGAAATGGGATGCCACAATGTGACAGAGAGAGGTTTGAAATGGAATGCCACAATGTGACAGAGAGGGGTTGAAATGGGATGCCACAATGTGACAGAGAGGGGTTTGAAATGGGGATGCAATACGTGAAAGAGAGGGTTTGAAATGGATGCCACAATGTGACAGAGATGGGTTTGAAATGGGATGCCACAAGTGACAGAGAGGTGTGAAATGGGATGCCACAATGTGACAGAGAGTGGTTTGATATGGGATGCCACAATGTGACAGAGAGAGATTTGAAATGGGAGCCACAATGTTGACAGAGAGGGGTTTGAAATGGATGCCACAATGTGACAGAGAGGGTTTGAAATGGGATGCCACAATGTGACAGAGAGTGCCACAATGTGACAGAGAGAGGTTTGAAATGGGATGCCACAATGTGATAGAGAGAGGTTTGAAATGGGATGCCACAATGTAACAGAGAGGGGTTTGAAACGGGATGCAACAATGTGACAGAGAGGGTTTCAAATGGGATGCCACAATGTGACAGAGAGGGGTTTGAAATGGGATGCCACAATGTGACATAGAGAGGTATGAAATGGGATGCCACAATGTGACAGAGAGGGGTTTGAAATGGTATGCCACAATGTGACAGAGAGGGGTTTGAAATGGGATGCCACAATGGGACAGGGAGAGGTTTGAATGGGATGCCACAATGTGACATAGAGAGGTATGAAATGGGATGCCCACAATGTGACAGAGAGGGGTTTGAAATGGTATGCCACAATGTGACAGGGAGGGGTTTGAAATGGGATGCCAACAATGTGACAGGGAGAGGTTTGAAATGGATGCCACAATGTGACCAGAGAGGAGTTTGAAATGGGATGCCACAATGTGACAGAGAGCGGTTTGAAATGGAATGCCACAATGTGACAGAGA